>OMLB01062560.1:3520-15587 GCA_900302555.1 Myripristis jacobus | reverse complement strand
GTGCAGTTGCATTTGGCACAGGCAACAGACAAAATTATATGGCCTAATTTTAAAAAGTGTTATTTTCTTTCATTTTTGTACATTGTACCAAACCAGGGGTAGCCTACATAAAAACAAATAGGCTAATAATAGTGTGGTGATGAAGTTAAAATGCTGACTTAGTCTACTGTTATTGCTGGTGTGGTGAATGGTGGGGGAAAAGTGGTATCACATTCAAGACTATTGAGTTCAGGATAAAGACATATAAGTAGGCAAATAAGTTACCAAGACGCATTTTCTCATCCAACCAGTGTAGCCTAGCTTGTCCACACAATCAATGTCTTATAAATAGCCGCTAGTGGTAGCTCCACCTGTGTTTAATGCAAACTAAGTTGGCCATAGAACATAATCCAAAAATATTTTATTGACGTTTTATTATTTTATAAGATTTATCGAAGTTGGGTTGCCTTAGTTAGCCTACTCAAATTATACAGCCAAGACGAGTGTTCTGAAAGTGGTGGTGACGTCACCCGCTGCTCCCGGTTAGATGTCAGATGTCAAACCGCAGCAAAAGCTCCGTTACGTTTAAGGTTGAGAAATGCCTGGTAAAATGTAGCTTCTGCAGATGCTACTGCACTATTTGATCAGTAAAATTGTTGAAAACAGAGACGCTATGACCACGCTACTGAGAAATGTAGTTAAACTAGTAACGTCGCTACTTGTAACACCGCTACTGCCCAACACTGCTAGCCATAGCATTGTTGAGGGAGCCTGGATGAGACATGGAGTAGAAATTTTTCAGATGCTGGATCATGGAAGAGCATGCACCTGCACTGTCAGCACAAAATAGTACCTGCTTAAAGATTACTTGTTGTGCCTGCAGGTTGGGCGTGTTGGCAGAAGCACCAAATTTAAATCATGGACCATAGACTGTTTCCTGACCCGATTGTGGTAGCATTCAGAAGAGACATCCAGTAGGCACTCATGCTCTTGCCAGAGTCCCACTAGCTTCTGCTCCATTCTTGTGTCAACACTGTATATGGAGTGATGCCCACCATCCTTTTCCAAACCATGAAGATGCTGATGATGGTGATGTTGTTTTGGTTGATTCTTTCCTTCCTTGTGCACCTCATTTCATGCTCTCATTGGCTGCTGCTCATTTCCGTTGTGGGGCCCACTGTAGATCTGTCTCTGAATAGCTCTGACTTAGCGAGCAGCAGTGACAGGCACAAGCAGTGATTTGGCTCTGACCTGAGCTTCTTGTTCCAGATCTCAAAAAGATTGTCTGGGACTGGAACATCAGACCTGTAGCTGTAATCTCAGTCTGTTTCTTCATTTACCATAGCTTATGATTTTTATTGTTAATTTCAGATGCCTGATATATCAGATATCTGATACATGAAATTCAACAAGATAAAAATGAATAATCCTTTGAAACTTGTGCAAATTAATTTGATTTCGTTCAAAAGCATATATTTGAAATTAAAGTGACATTAATCAATATTACATGCATTTCTGTAGTAAAATTACACCTTGCAATGTGAGAGTCATCACTGTTGGTCTTTTCCAACATACAGTTTGCAGCCACCTTGTTGTTATTTCCTGGTTTGAGGTTTCTAAATTTTTGTTATTAATTTCAATAATGGCTCAAGAACGAGCTCCTCCTCTGCCCTCAGAGGTGGAGCCACAGAAAAAATTGACTCAAAGGAGCTTATCTCGTAGCTGAAAGTCACACATTTTCAGATTCAAGGTCAGACACAAAATAATTCACCTAGCAAGAGCCTCCTGAGAGTGAAATGTATCCCTCATTTCCATCCAAAAATACATACTGTTTTCCTTTACAGACTGATTGTAGAACTAATAGTAAAAAAGGCAGGACTGGCACAGTGGTCAGAAAGTATTTAAATGAAAACATTACCATTTAATTCCCACAAAATTACCCCAAAAACTGTTACTGAGAGAAATTGTAAAATAGATAGATAGATAGATAGATAGATAAGACATACCAGCAAGTTCACATTTTTTTAATGACAAGAAAGGTGTTTTGACCGCAGGTATTTTCTGGCCCTCTTCCTCCCCAGCAGGTACAGCTTTTTTCTTTGTGGAAAAAGAGGGGTAGCTCCCTGCATCAACTACCATGGTCTCAGTGATATCACAGTAAAGATCCCCTATCCATTGCTGCTAATCTCTTCTGCTTTTGAGAAATTGTAGGGGGTGACTATCTTCACTGAACTGGACTGCTGCAATGCTTATCACTTGGTTTGTATTCAGGAGGGTGACGAATGGAATGGAAGACAGTCTATGAGTACCTGGTTATACTTTTGGGTTAACTAATGCCCCTGCTGTTTTTCAGGCCCGAGTGAATGATGTACTGTGGGATATTGTCAACAGATTTGATTCTGTGTACCTGGTTGACATAATGATATTCTCAAAGTCTCCTCAGGAACATGTGCAGCATGTGACGCGGGTCCTGTAATAACTGTCGGAGAACCAGCTTTTTGTGAAGGCAGAGAAGAGTGAGAAGTGTCCACCAGGACAGCGTCTTTTCTAGGGTTCATGGTGTCAGCTGGGGGCTGGAGTTGGACTCTACCAAGGTTACGGCAGTGCTGGAGTGGCCCACCACCTGGAAGGAGCTTCAAAGATTCCTGGGTTTTGCCAACTTCTCCAGGAGGTTTATACACAGCTACAGTTCCATAGCTACACCACTAACTGCTCTCACTTTCCACAAGGTTCCATTTTTCTGGTCGACTGCTACTGAGGAGGCTTTCAGCAAACTGAGAAGAGCTTTTACATCAGCTCCTATCCTCATCACACCTGACCCTCGGCTCCAGTTTGTGGTGGAGGTGGATGCCTCTGATGTGGGGGTGGGGCTGCTCTGTCTCAGCGCACTCCCAAGGATAACAAGTTGTACCCCTGTGCTTTTGTTTCTCTTTTTTTTTTTTTTATCTCCCATCGAAAGAAATTATGATATCGGCAAACCGGGAGCTGTTGACTGTCAAGATGGCATTGGAGGAGTGGAGACACTGGTTGGAGGGAGCGGAGAAGCCATTTTTAGTTTGGACAGATCACAAGAATATTGAGTACATCAAGACAGCGAGGTGCCTCAACTCCAGGCAAGCAAGGTGGGCACTGTTCTTTTCACGCTTCAGCTTCACCCTCTCCTATTGCCCAGGTTCCTCTAACATGAAGCCAGATGCCTTGTCTCGCCAGTTTGAACATTCTGAGCCTGACACTATACTGCCTAGCAAATGTCTCATCACCACTGCCCGGTTTGCCATCGAACAGAGGGTACAGGAGGCCCTCCCTCAGCATCTGTCCCCAGGAAATGAACCTATGGGAAGGCTTTTTGTTCCTGTGTCTGTCCGCTCTCAGGTTTTCCAGTGGGCCCATGCATCCAGACTCGCCTGTCACACAGGGGTCCAGTGCACCCTGACCAGTCCTAACCAGTGATTCTGGTGGCCCAACATGTGGAGGGATGTTGTCGAGTATGTTGCTACCTGTCCTAACTGCGTTCAGGGGGAGCCGTCCAACTGCGCCCCAGCAGGACTGTTACACCCACTCCCTGCTCCATGTCAACCCTGGTCACACATAGCACTGGACTTCATCACCGGTCTCCCAGACTCTGAGGGTAACACAGTGGTTTTAACTGCTATTGATTGGTTCTCCAAGGCTGTTCATCCATCTGCCCAAATTGCCTTCTGCTAAAGAAACCTCTCAGCTCTTAGCGTAACATGTTTTTAGGATACATGGTTTGCTTAGCTCTCAGCATCTGGAGTCTTCCTGTGGGTATCTACCTCATCGTGGTAGGAAGGTTTGTGTGTCACAATGACCCTGAAGGCTATGCCATCTGGGGCTTTGTGCATGGGGCCAACACCCCCACCCTGTAAAAATTTGTGCTACGGAAACTGAGATAATACTATCTTCATCTACAAGCCCTGGAGCAGACCCGAGCCTCTGAGCCTCTTGGTCTGCTTCGGCCAAAATGCAACATCAGAATTGGCACTTGGAATGTCCGAACCATGTGGGAACCATCAAGAACAGCTCAGATCCTCCAAGAGATGAAAAGACACCATCTTGATATTCTGGGGGTAAGTGAATGCTGATGGACTGGCTCTGGATGCATTGTTAATTACGATAAATCCATTACTTTCTATTCTGGACACAGTTCCACCCATACCCATGGCGTTTCCCTGATAATATCCAAGGAGAAAGCCAACACTCTAACGGAATGGGAACCTATTAGCCCTCGACTAATAAAGATGACTGGTATGAGCAACTCCAATTTACTGTCTCTCAGGTCCCCCAGCATGACCTGCTCCTCACTGTTGGTGACTTTAATGCCAAAGTTGGGGCTGATAACACCAACAACAGCAGAGTGATGGGCACACATGGATGTGGAGTGATGAATGACAACTGAGAAAGGTTGATCGACTTCTGTGCTACCAACAACTATATTATTATTGGAGGGACCATCTTTCCGCATAAAACCATCCACAAACTCACCTGGAGATCACCTGATGGGAAAACATCAAACCAAATTGACCATGCGATCATCAATGGCAAATGCCGAAGATCTCTCCAAGATGTTCGAGTATATCATGGAGCAGACATCTTCAGTGATCACCACCTAGTGCTGGCAACCATCAAAATGAAGCTACACAAGTTCCCAAGACCGGCCAGAAAAGCAAACACCTGGACATTCCAAAACTCAAGTCCCCTCCCACCCGAAAACAGTTTATGGAATTAAGGAAACGTTATTTAGCTTTTGCCGACTCACTAGAAAATGAGGCCCATGATATTAACACCCAGTGGGACTCTAAAACAGCTTATGTTGAGTCTGCCACCAAAGTCTTGGGCACAAAGCAGAAGGGCTAGAAGGACTGGATAACACCACAGACATGGCAACAAGTCTCTGAGCGGAAACATCATAAAGCCAAGATGATCAGTGCCAAATCACCAAGACTCCAGAGCCAGCTTCAAAAAGCCTACAGCGACAAAAACAAGGAAGTCAAGAGGAGTGCCAGAAGGGACAAGAGAGCTCATGTGGATGGACTCACAAAAGAGGCTGAAAATGCCTCCAAAAGGGGAAACCTGAGCACCCTGTATAAGATCACCAAACTCCTGAGTAGGAACTACTATAAGCCCTCGGTTCATTTATTGGACAAATCAGGCAAGAAAATAATATCAGAACGCCAGGACAAATCAGGCAAGAAAATAATATCAGAACGCCAGGAAGCAGCACGCTGGGTTGAGTATTTTCGAGAGTTCCTTAACTGACGAGATCCTGAAGAACCAACCAGCCCCTCCCCTGCAGATGATACCCTGAACATCAATGTTGATCCCACAACTGCAAATGAGGTTATGGAATCCATCAAAGCCATGAACATTGGCAAAGCTGCAGGTATTGATTCTATCCACTCTGAGATGCTAAAGGCTAACCTTATAACATCTACAAGAGCCCTGATAATCCTTTTTAGGAACATCTGGAATGGAGAAAACATTCCCAATGATTGGACCAGAGGCCTAACAGCCAAGATTCCCAAGAAAGGCAATCTCCAGAAATGCTACTCCTGGTGTGGGATCACACTTCTTTCCATTTCCAGCAGAGTCTTCTGTAGAGTGATCCTGGACAGAATCAACAGTGCCATTGACAGCAAGCTCCGAGAAGAACAGGCTGGTTTTCGAAAGGGCAGAGGATGTATAGATCAAATATTTGCTCTTAGAAACATCATAGAGAGTGGAATGTCCCCCTTTTTGTAAATTTTATTGACTTCAAAAAGGCATTTGACAGCATTCACCGTGAAACCCTATGGAAGATCCTGCAGTCGTATGGAATCCCCCAGAAGATTGTAGATATAATAGGGAGATTTTACAGCCTCCCCAGGGAGGTGCCTCCCTAGCATGGGTGGACTGGCCATTGGGCACACCGGGCATAATGATTTCGGCAAATAAAGTCATTGCAAGAGTTTGTTTACTAACCACGGGGCCGGCCCTTGAGACACGCTGCTCTGCGGCCCATTGGTTATTTTTCTTCATTGACACGGGGCTGGCCCAATCATATCACGAGCCTTTGGCTCGATGCGCCGATGTGCAGTGCAACGCGGGTTATGAAAGTTATCTCATAGGATCTCCTGAGATGGAGAGAAAACACAAAGGTGGCGCAGAGTAAGTGCGAGAAAAAAAGCGGCTGTCAATTTTCAAACCGATCAGACCTTTTCACTTTCGGAGTTCTTTGTAATTTATCAACATGAACGAAGAATGAGCCCAAACAAGATCAAAGGGACACAATCCTCAATAGCAGAGCGGATAGTGCCTCCGTCTGCCATGCAGGAGGCCACGGGTTCAATTCCCCACCTGGACAAGAGTGTGTCTCTACTTTATTACCTCACTTTGTTGTTAACCATGACAATGACAATGAATTATTCTGCCTGTCATTGAATAGATGACACACACAGTGGCATTAAGGGTTTCTGTAATTTTCATTTCTGTACTCTTTTTGTGAATTTGTATTATAACCCAGGTGCTAAATTATTATTATCATTATTATTATTGTTATTATTATTTTGCCTTGTTTTTTTTTTTTGGCCTTTTTTTGGCCTTTTTTAAATGCCCTGTTCTAACTTTATGGGGGGATATATATACCGATCGAATCAGATTCAGATTTAAACAAGGATTCGTGTGGTATGCTTTGTTTGCCGCCATGACCTTCCTATGTGCAGTTTGGGCTCATTCTCCATTCATGTTGATAGGCACCTGCATTTACCAATCTGAAATAGATGCCCAAAAGTTGGCCAGTTGTGGCCTGTTCAATAGAAGAAAAAGTTCCAATTCATCTATTAGTTTATTGTTCCACTATAGTACTATAAGCCAGTATGACTGGGGCAGCCAAGTAATTTGACATATTTGAACAATTTTTTAAAAAGTAACATAATAGTTACTTTTCCTGGTAATTAATTACTTTTTAGTGGAAGTAACTAGTAACTATAATTAATAATATAATTAAATGTGGTGGGCCGGTCTGGTCCAAAATGCCCGGGCCGATTTTTTGTCCCAGTCCGCCCCTGCTCCCTAGGGAGGTGTTTCAGGCATGCCACATCGGGAGGAGGCCCCGGGGAAGACCCAGGACACGCTGGAGGGACTATGTCTCTCGGCTGGCCTGGGAACGCCTTGGGGTTCCTCCTGAGGAGCTGGCGGAAGTGTCTGGGGAGAGGGAAGTCTGGGTGTCTCTGCTTAGACTGCTGCCCCTGCGACCCGGCCCCGGATAAGTGGCAGAAGATGGATGGATGGTTTTACAACCACTTTGAATGCAGTGTCATACTCGGCAATACCATCTCTGAGCCATTCCCTGTACGATCTGGAGTACGCCAAGGCTGCATCCTTTCACCCATCCTCTTCCTGACTGTCACTGATTGGATCATGCACAAAACAACTGCTGATAAACATCACAGCATCCAATAGGCCCCTCTCCAGCCAGCTTGAGGATCTTGACTTTGCTGATGATCTTGCTGTCCTCTCCACAAATGCAAGCAGGTTCTACTATATGGGGAGGAGTGCTGGCAAGTAAGCAAAAGCAACATGCAAATTGTCAGCTCATTCCACAATGGATGCCTGAGAAAGATCTGCCGCATATTCTGGCCCAATAAAATATCAAATAAGAAACTTTACAGAAGAACTGGCTCCCGAAATGTGATATCAGAAATCAAACACTGTCATCTGAAATGGCTTGGACATGTACTCCGGATGCCCCCAGAGCGGATCACCAAAGTGGCCCTCAGATGGACACCACCGGGAAAAAGAAAAAGAGGCCGACCCAAGATCACCTGGCGAAGAACGGTAGAGGCGGAGCTGTCAAAGATGGGACTCTCGTGGGGCGAGGCGCAGATGGCTGCCAAAGACCGGGATAGATGGAGGACTATCATCGATGCCTTATGCCCCATTGGGGGACAAGCAAGCAGCATCTGGAGACCACTCTCCACTGCATTGTCAGTCAGAATCTCTCCTTCTGGACTGTGCTTTCCCATGGGTTGGGTATGGACATAACTCACTGCCTTGGAACAGACTGTACCACCGTTTTCTGCAAGATTTCAGTAAAACTGCTGATTATTGCCTACTTCTGTCTGAGCTTGGTGATTCTGCATTGGGTCCTTGCTGAAATGTGACAGAGAGATAGATAGGTAGATTAGACATACTAGAAAATTCTCATTTTTTTTAAATGACAAGAAATAGTTCTCTTTTGATAACTGGTAAACAAACAAATAAATTAACAAAAATACAAAGAAATGATGTCTGTTTTGTTCAGATGGTTAAATAAAACCTTTTTAAAAAATAAAAGTAAATAAAAATTAAAAAACATAAAATAAATAAAACATTGTCTGCTGTCCCATAGAATTTTAAATCACAGAATGTCAGTGTCAGCCATCAAAGCACAATATTGATCAAACCCTAATGCAGGAGAGAGAAACAATTTTTTATAGCTTCTACAAGTTAAATATAAACTAGAAAGATAGTAAGTAGTGTGCGTAGCTCTGCTACAGTATGCAATTCTCAAGATATACCAGTTCACAATTTGAGTAAATTAAACTTTTATCAGTTCTCCCTTTTTATGCTTTTAAATGATTGTAAAGTACAGTATTTTGTTTAATGTTTGAATTTATTAAACACCTTTTTGTGATAGCGCACACCCACTTCTACATTCACTTAAGGCCAATCGGTGTGAAATATTTATCTGCTCTTCTTTGCCCCATCAACAAGCTCTCCCCAAATTTATGCCATTTGTTTCTTACAAGAATCTGCTTGGGGGTTCTGCAAAAATATAACAAATAACCTTCCTCCAACTCCATTTGCAGACATAATTAAGGAATTAAAATGATCTCATCTGAAAAAAACAAAACAAAACAAAACAGTAAAAACCAATACAAAGAAAGTTGGAAAGTAATTTGAAAAAAAAAGCATAAATAACAAGTGGGAGAAATAATATGAATTCAAACACAACTAATATATCCCCAGTTTATTTTTCACCTCCTTCCTATTGTAGGGAAACTATGCAGATTATCTGTTTGAAGCCTCTCTCCCAGGACCCATTATACTAACTCTGAGGAAAAGCAGAGCGCTCTGTGGCTGTCATAGAAACAACATATAATTCCCCCAAACCCATACTGCGATTATTAATGTCAGATTTTAAAGGAACAAGACAGCGTCGGCAGCATGGGAGCAAAAATCCCTCTGTTGGCAGCTCAGGGAAATAAAATGACTCAGCATTAACAGCAAGAGCAGCCTCTTCCGTCTCCATGCTCTGTCTACTGTATGGGTGGAGGAATCCCAAGCCACTTATTACCACAGCGAGAGCTGGCTAAGGGATATGGAAGACCACATCTTCCAAAATTAAAAATAAACATATAAATCAATCCATCTTGACAGTCAAACTCAGAACAATTTACAAAGCAAAAGGGATACACAGTTGTAATAAGGACTGTGCAATTAGGACAAAATCAAACATCCCAATTTTGTCTGAATGTCAAAATATCTGCTCAATGTCTGAATGTCCACTCTATTTGTTACGCACACAGGGGCGCCCACTTCACCTCAGGGAACTTTGATGGAATCCTGCTGATGGCAAAGATGATCTGCTTGTGCATGAGCAGATCTGTTTCCTTTACAGAGAAGCCTTCCTTCTTACCTGGCCATTATAAAAGCAATCCACTAAGGTGCAAGTGCACATGGCTTTTAAAAAGAATGGGAGATGACACTGAGTAGTTTGCTGCAAATCACTCAAAAACACATCTTTGATTAATGAAGAAACTGTGACTGTCTGTGAGTCTTTGGGCTCACAGACAGTCAACACCTTGATTAGAGTTCACCTGTGGTAAATTAAATTGATTGGATATGATTTGGAAAGGTACACACCTCTCTATAGAAGGCCTCACAACTGACAATGCACATTAGAGCCAAAACCAAGCCATTAGGTCAAAGGAATTGCCTGCAGAGCTCAGAGACAGGATTGTTGAAAGGCACAGAACTGGGGAAGGCTACAAAATAATTTCTGCTGCACTGAAGGTTTCCAATTGCACACTGGCCTCCCTAATTCTCAAATGGAAGATTTTTGGGACAACCAGGACTCATCCTGAGCTGGTCGCCCAGCCAAACTGAGCAATCGTGGGAGAAGGACCTCAGTAAGAAAGGTTACCAAGAACCTGGTGGTCACTTTGACTAAGCTCCAGAGATCCTGTGTGGAGATGGGACAAAGTTCCAGAAGGACAACCATCACTGCGGCCCTCCACTGATCTGGGCTTTAAGGTGGAGTGGCTAGACAGAAGCCTCTCCTCAGTGCAAAACACATGAAGGCCCGCTTGGAGTTTGTAAAAAAAAGACTGTGAGAAACAAGATTCTCTGGTCTGATGAAACCAAGATTGAACTGTTTGGCCTCAATTCCAAACGTTATGTCTGGAGGAAACTAGGCATCGCTCACCACCTGCCCAATACCATCCCAACAGTGAAGCATGGTGGTGTCAGCATCAGGCTGTGGGGGTGTTTTTCAGCAGCAGGGACTGGGAGACTGGTTAGGGATGAGGGAAAACTTAATGGAGCAAATTTCAGAGATATCCGCAATGAAAACCTGTTCCACAGTGCTCAGGACTCCAACTGGGCTGATGGTTCACCTTCCAACATGACAGTGACCCTAAGCACACAGCCAAGACAACACAGGAGTGGCTTAGGGAGAACTCTGTGAATGCCTTAGAGTGGCCTAGCCAGAGCCCTGACTTTGAACCCTATCCAACATCTCTGGAGAGACCTGAAAATGGAAGTCCACCGACAGTCCCCATTTTTGTCAGGATTCTGGCAGCTGCATTTTGGACTACCAGAAGACTTTTGGTACCAGCGCAGGCAGACCAGATTACAGAACATTACAGTAACTGAGATGAGACATAACACATGCATGAACCATAGTTTCTTTATGGAAGATAATGGCTACATAGACATCTGGAGACACTTAAATCCAAGTTTAAAGTTTTTTTTTCATGTGTCCATCACTCTTTTTGTAGACAAAGCTCTTACATCATCTGTTAAGTATTTCTTTTGACTTAAATTAAAAGGAGTGCCCATTGCGGAGATTTGACTCTTTGTTGCTTTCTGACAAACAGTTCTGAAATAGAATTTAAAATTTTATAGGTACCTTTTTAGAGATTAACAAACAAGACTTCATCTCTTACCCATTACTGTGGAAAATGTTTAAGGCATGTCAACATGGAAAGGTCATCTCATTTATGTTTCATTCTAATAAAGTCTACAGAAAGCAGTAAATGATCTGGTGGAATCTATTTGAAATCTTGATGAGAAATATGCCTCAAATTCTTTGACCAAAACTCTATAAAAAGGGAGAATATACAGTCAGAGTTTAACTTACTATCTACAAAGGAAGCAAAGCAGTTAATATTACTCTGTCATGGCATGTCCTATCAATGTGGTGACAATAACAGTCATCTGTTAGCGCAGTTGAAGCGCCAAACAGCCTTATGACTTATTCCTGACATCAGAGATAAGTTTGGTACCTTGAAATCTAACCCACTCGTGATGAAAAAAGGTTTTGGAATGTTTTTCTTTCTGTAGATCAGAGGTTCCTGTAGGTAAGAGTCAAATGGACACATTTTTGGACAGGGAATTCCCTTCAATTGACCCAGACACTGTTACTGAACTGAATAAACCCCTGAGATTGCAAGAAGTCAGTGCAGTTAGTACAGGTATGCAAAGTGGTAAGATTCCAGGTCCTGATGGTTTTACAACAGAGTTATGTAAAAAGTTTCAAAATAAAATCTCTACAATTCTACTAGAGATGTTCCCGGAGTCACTGGCCTTCCTGTCACTCTAACACAAGCAGCCATCACTGTTTTACTGGATTGTGCCATACTATCTGTCAAGGTTCATTGTGTGTGTTGCTGGTCTCTAACACTGAGTGATCTGATAACAAATGGATGGTGGTTATATTCACCTCACACCTGAAAAACACAGGAAAACAGTCACAGGATAGAGAGAGATGAGCCACCCGTGTTGCGTTTCCAATTTGGTCTGTTTTACTTTGCAATTATTCACAACA
>OMLB01062559.1:17489-34384 GCA_900302555.1 Myripristis jacobus | reverse complement strand
ATCTAAATCAACCAAACTAAGTTCAAGGGTTTGCACAACAAATCATAGTTAATCAAGATAGCATTTGGTGATGTTAAAAGAACTAACTGTATCCGTTGACTTAATTTAAAATTTTAAGGCAGCCCTTTCACTCATATTCTTAAGTTGAAACAATGAGTTACATTTTACAGTGCATGTGTTTAGTGCTAGTGCTCCTTGTGTTCCTTATTTTCTAGTTTCAGTCAATAAATTTTTATTTTTCTTCCCTGCAACCACCTATTACAATTACCTCCTGCCTACGCATGCCAATTAATTTATCTTAAGTACATCATATTTGATTTGTTCATTTTTACTATAATCATGAGTATCCTCTCAGTCATCTCAGAATTTATATGTATGAGTATTGATTGAATATCCTTTTGTATAATGCAGTGATTTTATATATTTTATCCTTTGTATAATTTAAGTTTGGGCTTACATAAATAAAAATCAAACTGAAACATGCTGAGGCCTAACCTCAGCAGTGGCTGAGGTGCAACAGAGCATGATGTGGACAGCCTCTGATGACTGTGGAGGCTTTGTTGTTGCAGTAGATTGATGAGTTTTATTTAGAGAGGATCAGAGAGAAGGCTGAGAGAGAGGGAGGTAATGGATTTTGCAATCTGAAGGGAATTAGTCGCTACACACAAGAGGCCTGGAGAATCAGGGAGGAAAGACGGAGCGATGAGTACATGAGGAGAGAAAAACGGTATTGTCCACGCACAGAAATGTGTTTTTGGTTCCATGTCTACTCAAAACCCAATAAATATCTGATAAGACGACAAAAGAAAGCCAAGCTTCAGTGCAAATACAAACATACAGTTTTTCAGCCGGAGAGCTGAAAAACTGCACTGGGCAAGATTTTTTTTTTTTGTAAAAATGCAACTCCTCCACCCATCAAGACATTTAACCAAGTGAAATCCATGTGCCATGAGTTAGAGTGACAGTTGGGAAACCTCTGCCCACATGAAATGATACATTTGAACTTAACAGTGAAGCAGAGTCTGTCAAGAGAAAGCTGGACTCACCAACAATGGGTGAACCTCTCCATCACCTCTACCAGACTCCATGTAATTTGTGTCCACTTTAATCCGATGAGAGGTGCCATTGCACCACATCCAATGCATTTTCTATGGAAAGCGATATAACTGGAAGCACAGTGCACTGTGGGAGCAATGCTATGAGACTGGAAATATGATGCCCGCATTGGCCACTCCATATTTGCATAAAGTAGGAGCCCAGTGTACTTTATACACACGGCTGGCATCCAACACAACTCACCACCTGCAGAAAAACCAAACATCTCACTGAACAAGCAGATGTGGAGCCCATTTCTCACAATTAATGTTATCAGAACCAGATTTCATATTAGAAGTAGTAAAAAGCAGCACTGACACTGTATCACCCCTTAGATTTAGTATGGGACTGGAGCACTACTCTGTGGTGATGCCGTGGCAGCGCTACAGCAGAAAATAGTTCCATCATTTCGAAAGACAGGGGCTGAGAAGGAGTGAAAGTGAAAACAAAATAAACGTGTTAGTGTACATCCTCAAAACAATTTGTCAGCCTTGTGTTGCTGCTCAAAATTTTGTTGTTTCCAGTCTGTGTAAGTTTTATTTAAAGGGCTATTTAGGTAATCAACAAAGAAACATAAAGTACCTGACACATAAACTTTGATAACAATTTTAGTTATAATAATTTTGTGGACGTTTAAACTGCAGGGTCAAATTGACCCCACACATAAAAGATGTTAAAAAATGTGAACATAACAGGAGGGTTAATAACATATCCTTGGTTTATCACAGTGCAGCTAAATAAACTAACTCTATATTTAAATAAAGTTAACTTATGAATTTGGTGAGAAGTTCATTTGGTGTTGCGTTGGCAGGGTTGGAGGTCAGTTTAGTAGGCTGGGGTCATTTCAGGTTACGGGAATTGACTCTAATAATATTTCTCCCTCTCATTATTCTGTCCTTCACCCCATTACTCTCATCTGACCATCAGATGGGGAGATGGAACAAGAAAACGAGGGAGAGATAGGGGAGTGATTGGACCACATGCATTATGTATCATATCCTACAGTGAAGAGCTCAGTGTTGGTTGAGAGTGGGAGAGAAAGTGGCCGGCAGTGCAGCGAGGTGAACAGAGTGAATGCTAATGAGGGAACTGCATTTGCTGGAAGGCAAATCTGATTAAGAGCACAGAGAAATAGTCAGACACGGTGAGTACAACACACTGTTGTTATCAAAGGAAACACGGAGAAAATAGAGGGCCGAAAATCAAAGAGGGATCAAATTAGAGCTCGTTGACTGTATCTTGGGTTAATTTCAGCTGTGCTCGAGATGAAAAACACATCTGATCAATGATAAAAGTGTTGCATTTCTGAAAAGGAGAAAAGGGAACACATAAAATGTTAAACTCTATTCCGTTTTGAGAAAAAAACTCTTTCAACTGTGTGATGACTGTATTGGCAAACATCTGCTTTTTTATAGTCATAACCATTTATGAACATTTTGACAAATCCAAATATCCAACCATCCATTTTCTTCTGCTTATCTGGAGCCAGGTGGTGGAGGTAACAGGCTGAGGAGGTCAGGCCAGACTTTCCGAGACCACATCCACCTGCTGCTCCTGGGCGATTCCAAGGCATTCCCAGGCCAGCCCGGATACATAATCCCCCCAGCATGACCTGGGTCAGCCCCGGGGTCTCCTCCCAGTTGGTTGTGACCAGAACACCTCCACCAGGAGGCACCAAGAGGCATCCTGGCTAGATGCCTGGACCTCCTCAGCTGGCTCTTTTGAATGCAGAGGAGCAGCGGCTCTACTCCGAGCTCCTCACGGATGTCTGAGCTCGTCGCCCTCTCCCTAACGGTCACCCTTAGGGAGGAAATTGATTTGTATCTGCAATCTCCTTCTTTACGGTTTGGAGCAAAGATCGACTGGCACACTGACCACATGACTGCCACCCCGATCCGCCGGTCAGTCTGCCACTCCATTTTACCCTCACTCCTGAACAGGATACTTGAAGTCCTCCGCTTGAGGCGGTAACTCAGTCCCAACTCAGTGAGGGCAAACAACCTTTTTCCAACAACCCCAAGATATTAAAGCGATTATGGCTTTTCATTAGCAGCTTAAGTTAGCTACTGACTGTTGAGCGGCATCAGTCTGTATGCAAATATGCAATTTTTCAGGAGTTGAGTTCAGGACATTGTAAGGATGTACTTGGCAAGATTTTTATGTAAAAACACAACTTCCCCTCTCATCAACACATTTCACCAAATGAGACCAACCAAATGGTAACCAAATGTTAGCTATCGACTGTTTGAGGGCATCAGTCTCTGTGGCTACCATTAGCCTGTTATGCTAGCCACAGAGACTAACACCGTAGCTGGAACAGAGTTAGCAGCTGATCACAGTTAAGGTTGAGGGATGTAGATGTTCTCAGTTCAAGTGTGAAACCCAGCTAGGTAGTGTAGCTAGGCTAACATTAGCGACAGAGACTTGGTAGCTAGCCAACATTGGCGTTGGTCTGCCAGTGTTTTTAACTGACCTTATGTCGACTTAACATCAGACTTCAACTGTAAACATAAGTTCAGGGTCTGTAAACTTATTTTGAGAGTCCTCTGGAAACACTTGCATTGTCATTTAGTGTAATTGCAGCATTCAGTGTTGTGCATATATTGTGAAATTAATGAAGACATTTTTTAAATTTGTGTGTTGTCTATGTGCATGTGTTGAACTCAGCTGCAGTGCACTGAGCTCTCAGGGCCACCTTCTGGAGCAGACAGACTGTGTGTGCGGCACGGCTGTGTGGCCGCTGCGTGGACAGTGCATCGGCTGTTCACACAGCAAACACCTGCTGCTATTAACCCCACTGGAATCGATATAAAGCAACAGTACAGCTTTGATCAACATTTCATTAAGTACACAGGCAAGTCACTTTGCTGAGATGAAAGCGGACGCATTTACAGAACTTAACTTCCTGTCCACACCAACAGCTGAGGCAGCTGCATCCCAGGCCCTGTCCTTCTTCATTAAATCCTTACAAAATGGATTGCAGAGCAGAAGATACTGTTCTATTTTAAGGATCTGTCATCCATCCTTGTAACTACAGACTTTGCCACAGCTCTGGCCAATGCTGTCACCTCTCTACATCAAAGTTGTTTCCAGCAGCCATTTAACCAAGTAAAATACACCATACAGACAGCAGATTGAACTAATGTGCTTTTTATTTCATTATGTATCCCAAAATGCTATGACACAGTAAACTAAATAAATGGGAATTATGACAAATTGATATTATGTTCACAGATAAGCAAAATTCAGCAATCTGTATATTGTATGACAGTTGAACTGCTGCTGACCTACAAGCTGCCTGCAACAGCCCTCAAAAGTGAAAACAGGGTTGGATATAACAGTTCTTGACTGCCAAAGACAGATGTGTTTCTATTGGTTGTATGTGTGAATTTGCAGGTCTGAGTTCAACAAATGTGAAGTCTGGCCTTTGTGTATGCGTGCAGTATGATTTTTTTCTGCCATCAGATGTGACTGATTTTTTTTTTTCAGTGTTTGCATGGGTTTTCAAATGATGTATGTGGGAGACTCCATATGCGCTGAGTGCTGATGTGACCACCCCATTACAGTTACTCCTCTTGGCATCTAAAGTATATCCAGGTAGGGTTTATCAGCATACAAAATAGTGATATAAATACATTCATAAAAGGTTAACACAAAGCTGACTGCTCAAACACCTCTGCAGGTTGGAGATAGATGTCATAAAAGTGTAAATGCATCCATCTCTCCAAGCTGCATCTGAAACCGAACCATAACTCTGCTCAAAGTCATGCAATTTACATGCTTTCTAAATTCACATGCTTTCTTCTTTCAGTAAGAAAGTACGAATATACTTAAAACTTATTTATGTCAAGTAACTCTCAAAAATTATAGAATTATTGGTAACACTTTACAATAACAGTACAACAATTAACGTTAACTAACCGTTAACTAGAGTGTCTAAGAATCATTTACTAATGCTGTTCATGCTAAGGTATTAATTCATATGTTATTTAAGGGTTATTGTAGATATTATTAACATTAGTAAATGCCATAATAATCATTAACTAACAGTTAATTAACCATTACGGCATTAACTAACATTAACTAATGTTAATTGTTGTACTATTATTGTAAAGTGTTACCGAATTATTACTGCTACCATCTACAAAACAGAGGAGTTTGGTATGAAAACCAGTCTTTATAATTAAAACGTATTTATTATCAAAAATAAACATCTAACATTTGTAAGAAAGGAAACTGCTTGAAAACTGGTCAAGAATTGAGGGAGTTATGATTTTAACTCCTTAACTGCATGTTTCACTCACCTCCGCCAGATAACAAAGTGACAAAATGCATTCGGTGAACATGTTTTATTCTACAGAGTGACAACTTACTAGAGGTAGGCAAGCCACCGGTCAAGTAGAGCTCGTTCCACACACACACACACACACACACACACACGCACGCACGCACACACACGCACACACAAAAGCATCAAAACAGGAAGCGCAGCGGATCAAACCACTATGTAGCTTGAAGGGGGAGGTGTGTTTCTAAACTAATTTAACCACATGGTTTTCCGTCTGTTGTTCACACAAGTGCTTCCAAAATATATTTTGTGATTTAGAATTGTATAGTTTTGTTTCCAATGATTTTTTTGGCTTTTCCCAGGATTCGGGCGGGCACGTCTCCCCTATCCCCCTCAGAATTTCCACCTATGATCCAGTCCGGCTCATGGAGATTAGCACAATCTGCTCCAACACTCAGCTGCGTTCAGGGTCCAAACTGATCTCTGGACAGCAGTAGTGTTTAGCAGTAGAGTAGCAGCTGTGTCGACCTCATCAGCCTCTTTTGTTATACGTTCTCTCTGCTCAAAATGCTGTTTCCCCTGACTTCAAACAAAGTTAAAATGCCATACAGATTTGCTATTTAGAAGTAGTACCTATTTGCTCTGTGAGGGGATTTATTTGTTTATTTATTTAGTTATTCATCTATTTATCTTGCTGGTATAGCAATCGAAGGAGGCAGTAACATAATTCTTCTTGTTTTCTGTGGCTTCAGAGCGGTGTGGTTGATCATGCCAGTGCTCTGCAGTGGAGCTTAGAGCGACACGTCAGTGCTGCAGTGCTTCCAGTTGGCACTTGGTTCAACTTGAAGATGAAACATAACACTCTTCAGTGTCATTTCAGTGTAACCTGACCAGTCAGACCAGTCAGAATCTAATACGGTGGGACTTACAACATATCAGCAATAGTTGAGTCACATAGTAACCACAAGAAGAGATACGTGAGGCCTGTTGAAACTGTATGTCAATGTTAAGGCTCATTTATGCTCAATGTTCAAGAAGAAAACATTGTAAAACATGAATAATATTAGAGGAAAGAATCCTCCATCATCCTGTCATGATGTGTTTAATGACCTCATAGGCCACCGCCCTCCACAACACCGGCTTTTTTGCCTCTTTGTAGAAGGTCCATTATTACGACCTCCTCCACCTTCACCTTGTTTGTTATTGTCAGAAACTTTGAACTCTGAGCCGCCCTCTAGTGGATTTATTGCTTAACATCCATGCCAACATAAAGAATGCATGGAAGAATAAGGGTAGTGACTGTTATTTTGATACGTAGAGGGAACCTAAATGAGCTTTTAATCTTTGCTTCTGATGTTTCCACAGTTGCAATGTGATAGCCACTGTAGATGCTGTCCCAGTCAGTCAGTGGGTAAGTAAACAGAACACTACCAAAAAAAGCAAGGTGCTCTTTTAAAGGAGAAGTTTCCTATAAGACTTCTTTGAAGCCTGTTCTCCCTCCTGCTCTCCATGCAGCCCGCCTCCCTGGCGGGCAGGCAACAGGTCCAGCCAGGCTCTCTGGCTAATCACTGTGGTTGGAGCGCTGTGTGCATCATCAGGACTGTACTGCTCTTTATCTACTCCAGTCCCTGCCAAGCTGTCCATGTTAATCCCATGGGCCTGGAGGAAATCTGTGGGACCGACTTGGGCTGATAATGCCAGTGTGATTACTGAGTGGCCAGCTGGCTGGCTGCACCCGAGCTGTGGACGTCCTGTTAGGAAAATCGGATGGTGATGATGGAGATGATGGAGATGATGATGAATGACGTACTGATGATTATTTTGAGTAGAATGGTGCCTACTGTCATCAGACCTAGGTTAAACAGTAGAGGTGACGGTGATGCTAATATTGAATATCTTTACACTTGTAACAGCCGATGCCAGCATTAGGGATGCACCTGAATTTGAATCCATTCTCAACAAGCAGCAATAATTATGGCTTTCTGAGTGATACATTACCCTTACAATCATCTTTTCTAAATGCTTGACTTAAGATAACAGCCTTAGTGTTTTCACAATCTGTTTTTTTTCTTTTTTGCCTGTCATTGACATCCAATGCTTACATTTTAGACTGCAAAAACCCCAAAATTATAGGATTTAACATATAGCAGATGGACCTACACTAAAGAATAGACAACAACAGTCATGCTGCACAAATAATGTAAAACCATCCTTAAAGGTAGTATCACAACACAAAGAGCACATGATAACAACACACATACAAACTAAAGAACTAAACAGGAAACATGAGCCAAACAACAATGACCTGGGCTCAGTAAATGTCCACTGCCCAAAAGCATGCTGGGAAACTCCACTGACTGGTGTTCACTCAGACGTTGGTCAGAGACAGAAGTCCACCACATTTTTTCACAGCTATATTTCTTTGGATTTGTAGAATGCAGAGTCGTTACAGTGGCTTTCCTAAATCTATACAGTTTTAATAAACAGAAGTTTCACTCATTAAAAAAAAAAACACCAAATCTGAATTATTTTGCCCCAAAACAAACACAAATACAAACAGTGGTTCTTTTATTTGCTGTATCATACAAACAGTGGTTTGTATTTGTAGTACAGTACAATACAGGTTAGACCGGTTACTTTTTTTTTTTTTTTTTTTTTGTTAAACAAAGCACCATGTTAGTTTTATACTCTTGCTGATTTGACAGTTGTATTGTGTGACACACTAAAAAATGCCACAGACTACCTGACATTGTGGATATAAATTTCATGCTTCTGGGGAATTCACCATGAGTGCATTCATAGGAACATTAAAGTGAGCATTCTCTCACTATCTATTCACACTCATGTCCAACAAAGCACTGGTGAAGTTTGCATGTCTGTTCACAAAACACACTGCCACTGCATTTTATTTTGTCAACCTCTCCAAAACAGATTAGGTGTCTGGGGAACTATTGCTTCAGAGCTCCAAATAAAGGCACTTTATCTCAATTTCTCTCACTTCAGTCCATTCAAGCTGACTCCTTTCATTCATATATTCAAATATGGTTTGCAGACAGGCTTTAGAATAAAAACAAGCCCAAAGAGAGAGAGAGAGGAGATGGATCCACATAAGACAAAAAAACACTGATCTTGGTGAAAATGCTGTAGTGTACTTGCTCAGGCTGAAGAGGCTTCATTACTGAAGTGGTCTGTGATGTCAGCGAGGAGAAACAATAACACAGATATTCTCCCCACAGAAAATCATGATTTGACTGTGACTGTAATGAAACTGCATTCACAATGAAGCTGTGTAGTTTCATTGTGCAGCCTCCTGAATTTCTCACCGGCCTCTACACTGGGAGTTAAGCGCTTTTATTTGCTGCATCTCCAGTTTCCTGCAGTGAGCCAAACTGGCAGGTTTTACGAAACGTTCAGATTTCATGGGAGAAACAACTTTTTCTTTGAGAGAAAACCCCGAGACGCCTGGGAAATCCCGGAGCGCGGCTGCCACTGAAAATGGTCTCATTATGTCTCCCTCCCTCTCCTTTGTCTGTCTCTGTCTTTGTCTTTCACTTGAGCCTCCCTTCCCTTCCTGTCCTTTCTGTTTGTCTTACTTTCATTACCATGCAGCGTTCTACATTGATGGCTGTCCAATTGTCTGAAACTAAACATTCAGACAAGCAGCATGTATTTGTCACTTGCCTGAGTGGACAAGTAAAAAAAAAAAAAATCACAGCTGTATGGGTTAAACAAGCATAAACTGTGATCTGAATGTAGACAGATGTTCTTTCTGTGTGGCTTTGTAGATTGGGGTATGTGCTTCAGTAAGCAGCTCCTTTCTTATTATTTGTTGCACTGTGAGATGTGATTGGTTGAAAAGTTGTGGGACATGGAGTAGAAGCTTTGACAAGCCACTCAGCTGTGAGGAAGCAAGTGAGAGAAATAAACGGAGAGAAAACCACAGAGGTTTATGCTGGGTGTCCATACAATTCTCCAGCAAGGAGAATTAGAGGCAGAGTCATTTCAACTTCATCATTATCATAAAATCGTGAATGGCTGACGGTATCGACAAAATATAAAACCAAATCAAAAGTTTGATTCAGGCTTAATGTGTGACTGGATTGGTCGGTGTGGGTGCGACCCATTTTAAGTTTGCCATAATTTGTAATCTTCTAGACTTTCAGCAGTCTGACTGATTATGGCTGATATTAGGCTATGATAGCTCAAGTTCTCTTGATTCCTGATGATTCTACTCTGTCCAGGAATGACACTCCTCTCATCTCATCTGTCACATTGTGTCTTAGTCTAGGATTAGGAGATTAGTGTGACATCATCATCTAGCCATGCTTGGTCCTTGTGGCTTACATCTCTGCAGGTTTTTGTCGCAGTTGTCCAATCAGGGAGTGATTGCATTGCATTCACCTTGAAGGACAGGTGAATGCATGAATGAATCAAGGTGCTCGACTACTGTCTTTTCACATGGTTGACACAAATGCGGCCACCTGATTGGTCAGGGCCGAGCAGGTGACATCTCTAATTAGCCTAAGCACTCATCAAGCTCATGTCAACTTTTTTCACCTCAGCATTGTGCTGCTTCCTTTCCCACAATTCCTTGCACGTTTGCTGCCTGGTCTCATTGGGCCTCATTCACTAGTATGTGCGTGGAAATGTTCTTACTTTGCGCACAAAATAAGTGCATACGCAAGATCACGGTGGGATTCGTGACACCTGTGTACCGACCAGTTTTGTTCTCACCACCTTGCATATGTTTGTGAATCACAATCATTCTAAATTGACAGGCGCATGCTTGAAATTTGTAATTAGCATTCTACCACGCCCCCATTTCTCCATATAAGGAAACCGCTTGCCTAGAGTTGATTCATGAATGAAGGAAGCGGTTACGTGAGGAGAGAAGTAGTGTCGGGTGATTTAGATGCTCCAGAGAATTGCATAGTTGCAGTAGCACAAGCCTTGGCAAACGGAAACAGCTGATAAGCCATTCATCATTTTCTTTGAACATGTTGTGTCGGTCCCTGAATGCACGCTCTCTCCTCAGGGCACGGGCTGCAATATCCTCTAGCAAGGCAAGATATGCCATCTTCACACTTGCTCAGGTAAATCAGAATCATTTATATATCCTACATGCCCTTTAACATGCTACCAATTAACCAGTTGCCTTTGGCCACAGATGCATAATTTCATGGCACAAGAAATTGTTGGGAGTGGGTGATCATTATAGGCCAAAACAATTAAATGAAAGCCAAAACTGTTAAGCCTACATTTCGAAATGTATATTTTCATATATTCCTTTGTTCCTTCGTTGAATATTTTAATTGTCACAATGATGAGGGTGAAAATGTGTCAATTTCATGGTTATTTAATACATTTGGCCAATATATTAGTATATTAATGATTTAAAAAAAAAAAAGTTAATTAAATCTCTTTTTAATGAATGTGGTTTTATACACTCTGCATGTACTTAAAAGGTGTGTATTTGCATTTTCTAAGTCAGTTCAGCCTTCCTCATTTGTGCGTACGCATGGTCTGAGGCAGTTCTAAATTCCAAATTCGGGTAAGAAAATATTGATGAATCCCGGATTTGTGCGTCAAACGATCGTACGCACAGTTTAAGCACAGATTTGTGTGTGCGCACTGTTTGTGAATGAGGCCCATTGACAATGACTGGGGAGCCATTTCACTGTGTGAATTTGAATTCTATGGAGATCGACCATTAGGACACAGGCCAGTGAAGAGAAATTGTTAATAATGGGGAGCAGACAGGACGGATGATAAGGAGCAAAAGAACTCAGGCTGGACAGTCAACAACTTTGTCACCATGCCTGAACTTTTCTCAGCTGCCAATCAGATTTGTGTGCTTCCTTATTTTCCTATCAGTGTAATTTTGTTTAAATAAGCATTTTGGGATATATTATGAATTCAGTGGATTTGCTCTTCCACTTTGGATTTTTCCTTTCCCTTTGTCTCTTTTCTTCCTCCAGGTCATGATGGCCTGTTTTCAAACAGACAGACAGACAAACAGACAGATGGGCAGACATCTGAGAGAGAACCAGACAGCCAGCTTAACCAAAAGCAAAAGCAGAACCAGAATCAGCCATTTACCACCATGGATGAAAAGCTGCAAACATAATGTCTCATCAAATTCACTTCAGTCATGAAGACATGTGGATGAAGGGGAGGAGAAAGGCTAGAGGATAACTTTCCATTCTTCCTGCTGGAACCTGCACACAGTCAGGCCAGTTTCCCTCTTTCAGGAGAAGCCATATAATGCCGCTCATTCTTATGCAACAGGAAAAACAATTTCCTCAGAGCGAGATAATCCATCACAGTGAACATGAAGAAACTTTGTGTTTTCTCCCTCCTTTATTGTGAATTCTGAGTTGAGTCATCTGTCTGCTACATTACGTTTCGGTGCAGTTCCTGTCAATCAGCAGATTCCAGCAGGAAGAAATGGAAAGTCTCCTCCAGGAAACAACCCCTCAAAAACCCTTGAAGGTGGTGAACTTCACTCTCATGTCCGCATCTTTTTTTTACGCTGTCACGTGGCTTTTTAAAACTGTGAAACCTTACTGTAAATGCTAACAATACATATATTTATATCTATGCCATTACAAAATTAGTTGTCAAAATTTTAATTAGATGTTGACAGAATTAAATGGGCTGTAACTCTAACACCGGTACTGTGTTAAAGAGGGACTTTTGTCTCTTTCTCTCTCTTTCTCTCTCTCTCTCTCTCTGTTTCTCTGCTGCTCTGTCACTTTGTTTTTCTCTGGGTTTCTGGCTCTGTTTCTCTCTTTTCCTCTGTTTTTCTCTCCAGCCAAACCAGTTGGAGCATGCAGCAGAGGGTTGCAGAGCCTCAGAGGAGCAGCTATAAACAGAGTTTCAGCAGAGCCTGATGAAATTTTGCCTCAAAGCAGCAGCAGCAGGTATTTTGTTGAGGCCGAGCTCTGTGTCTCCTCGCTTTAACGTTGAAACACGATGCCATAACCTCTGCCTGTTGGCACTGATAGATATTTATGAGCTGCTATTATTCCTTCAGATTGCCTGACTGTCAGCTTTTTCAAGTTCTTTTTATTGTAGGCATGTGAATTGGCTACTGGGTGGAGTAATTAGTAGGGAAAATGAACTTTAGCCTTCTGCTTTTCAAGAAAACAGATTATTGAGGCTCGGCTCATTTCAAAAAAACAACAAAATTAAAGATGATGAGCGAGAAGCCATCTGTGAGACAGGAACAGTGCAGAAGCATGTCATAGGACCTCCAGTTTGAGTGATCTTCATGTTTGCTACTGTCTAAAGGCCCATTTATGCTTAACGTTAAATACGGATCCGGATAGGGATGGAGCCTTCTGTCCATGCTCTGCGTTCATTTCGTCCAATTTCTGCATGTTTCCATAAAGCTTACGGATAAGGGGCCAAATGGAGCAGTACCACCAGAAACTGTGGGGGTAGTGTTGCTGTCACTACCCGATACATAGCTGTAGTGAGACACAAAGAAGAAATAAGACTGGCGGAACCTTTTGAGGAAAGGCTGTGCGAGTTGGTTAGAAACTATAAACATCTCTATGATGTTACTTCTCCTGGACACGGAGATAAACAAATGATACAGAACAGCTGGGAGGAGATTGGAAGGGAATTAAATGTGAGTTGGGCGGTAGCGAAGGAGAAGTGGAGGTCTGTGCGAGACAGATTTGTTGGGTGCCCCCTGGTGGATATACTGGTTAACATCCATGCCAACGTAAAGGACGCATGGAAGTATGTGGGCAGTGACAGTAACATTGTTTGAAACGGACGTATACATTTTCGTACGTAAAGGGAACATAAATGGGCCTTAACTTTCTAAATCCAGATTTGACTCTATTTCCCATAATCCCATTCAGCTTCTGGTCAGTCCTACCAAGCCATCTCCCTGAGACTGGCCAACAACTGCTACAGGGCTGCACTTTCCTGCAGGGAGGTGATCAAACTGCAGAAAGGTGGTTCAGTGGCTCAAGTGACCAGATCGACAGACGGTATGCAACAACTCTGTTCCATGGTCCATCTTGGAGAATGTGGTGCTGGCTCTTGTAGACATGAAGATGAATGCTAGGAACATGAAAAAGCTAACACATTAGCTGTGTCCCTGTTCAGGGGCTGCAGCCTTCCAAGACTGCATTTGGAGGATGATTGCATTACAGTGGCGCGACTTGGCTGTCCCATCTGAAAATATCTTTCACAGCCGAGCACATCGCAGAATCTTTTTTTGTCTGCCCAGCGTGTTGGTGATCCAGAGTGAAGCAGCAGCAGGAGAAATGCTGCAGCCTCCATGTGGAACGAGCAGGCAGAGCTTCATGGGAGCATCTGAAGGGTTTCGCTCTTAAATGCAAAATTTCTTAAATTCATAAATGTCTAATCTCTCACCATTTGTTAAATAAGAAACTCTATTTATGGTGTCAGTTTTAGTCTCAACCAAAAAAAAATCAGTAGAGGCCAGACAGCAGCTGCTATGGCTAAATGAAAATGTTATTCTGGCTCCTGCTTTTAGATAGTAATATTTATCTAGATAAATATATTTATTTATTGCATAAATGGGAGATCTGACAATATCAAAAACCTGGGATGCCGAGTTATTATTATCCTATTATTATCATATTAATAGGATATTATCATGTAAACAGCTGCTGAACTGACTTGGTTTTATTTTACTTGCACTACTTGACATGTATGTTCATGTATGTATGTGTGTGTATATGTATTACAGCTGTTATAAATTGTATAGTTCTGTTTATGTAAGTCTAAATAAAAGAAGAAAATGTAAAAGTCTTGAATTCAGTTTGATAAATATTAGGCCATGGGAAATGTTCATTTGATTTAGAAAATTAACTATGAATGACTGAATGAAAATTAAATTAGAAACTGATTAATTAATAACATGATAACTTGATTAATGACAACAAAATGTAAGTTACTGACTTTAGAAAATACACTGAAAGACTGAATGAAAATTAATCATTTAACCTAGAAACTGATTGAATGACAAATTCTGATTCAGTGATTAATGACAACACATAACAATAGCATAGACACAGCACAGGCAGAGGGCAGGGCAGCTGACGTAAACAGGAAGTCCTCTGGAGACCGGACTGTCCCGTTTCAGAGAGCGCTTGGTTTGGCCTTCATTGCCCTCAGAGGACCCAACCTTTGTAGAGTGCAAAGGCTGGATCCTTGGAAGGCTGCAGCTCCTGAGCTGGGACACATTCATTGTCACTCCCAGGTCATCAGTTACTGCAGCTTGGTCACGCCCCTTTTTCTTTCATCATGTGTCAGTGTCATGTGGTCAGGTTTAGGCAACAAAACCATTTGGTTAAGGTTAGGGGAAGGTTAGGTTTAGGCAACAAAGTGGAAACTGGACATAGTCTTGATCACACACAAAAGGTGTTCCTGGAAACAGGAATTGAACTGGGGTCTTGTGTGTGAGGGTCTCGTGGCCTACATGCCCTCCATCCACCCTGACCACCTCCCTGGGAGGAGTCTGTCGCTCTTTATAGCCTCGTCACCATTCTCCACATCTCATACTGATGTCAAGGGTGCCTTTGGCTTCTACTGGTTGCCTTCGGTGTCAGTATCAGATCCAGAGGGGTGTGACAAAGCTAAAGTAAGACTAAATGAATTGTTAAGATGGTTACAGAGATGAAACACACCAGAGTTCAAAGTTGTTTCATTAATGAAATGTTTAACTAATATCATCACAAAAAACATCAAAGAAAAATAAAACAAGATCCTATATAATATGTGCAAGCATCCGTGTGGAATAATACATGCATTTGCCGTCCAATGCATTTGCAATGCAAAGAAGAAGCAGTAATGGATTCCCTCATTTGAAATGAATGAACTTCCAGTGGAGAATAGCACATGTGTGACTCATTACTCACGATGGTGGGCGAGCAGTTTCTTTGAATCAAAGTTATCATACAGAGATGCTGAACTGCATATTTTGCAGCAGTATAATATCATATGCAAGCTTTGCCATAATGTTTACATTATGCTTTCATAAGCTAGCATAGTGAGCAGCCAGTCTGTTCAGCCCTCTGCTGTGAGTTTGTTTTCTAGATGCAGCACTTAAACTTGCAGGGGAGCTGAACCATCGCCTCTGCTGTAATGACATTTCCAGCGAACCCTCCTCCTCTCCGCTCCACCATTCTCTAACTTGCCACATATAAAACTTCAGCATATGATTTACATTTGGTTGCTATTGTTCCGGATGATTGTAGGTTGTAGAGGCTCCTGTCGCTGCTCTCTGAGGGATCTGACTCAACAAGACTCTGCCCCCACCCCCACTGTTGTTTTCTCTTTCCTCACTTCTTCATTTACTCTCTGAGATTTACTCCAGCAGAGCCTGCCGCTGCCAAAGCAGCAGATTTACTGTATATGGAAAGTCACTCTTCACTCTGTCTCTCAGCACTTGGATGGCTCCTTCTGCCAGCTCTCTCTAATGACAGACACGCTGCCTTCCACAGTTCAAGCTCACACGTTTGTCCATCATTCATATACTACTGTTCCCTAGTCCTGTGTGTGTGTGTGTGTGTGTGTGTGTGAAAGTTAACACAGCAACAGCCCCTAGTTCCTGTCCAGAATTCAATATGCACTGAACACAATTTTTTATCCTTTCTTACTTCTTCAAAAACTCTGTCTTTAAAAGTAATTTAGTCTCTTATTTAGTGATAAAATGATTCCAATCTTAAAAATCTGTTCAACCTTTTTGTTTCCAGTGCAATTAAATTTGTTTCCATTTTCTTGAATCTGGTGTCATTTTCGTGGTGGGCTGATCTGCTGTATTGTGTATCAACATATTGATACTTCCAAGAACAGTTGGAAACAAGTTGGATTATCTCTTCCAACTGGCAGATTTTTTTTTTGTTTTGCAGTGTACAGCTAAGTTGTGTTTCTATGCTAATGTCTTGGTACAATAACAGATGTGTTTCCACCTACGTAGTGATGAATACATTTTCCAGGTGAATACATTCTGTCGCCCACATCAACACCTATATTAGATGTTTCCTGCTGAAGGGTGGTCTAATGTTTCTTTTTTTTTTTTTTTTTGCTCAAAATCAGATGTGAATTCTGCCCTCTCAAAATTGAGACTGCTCGATTAAGGTGATCTTCTACATCTGCGATGCTGACTTCTCCTGATATGAAATACTAACAACGTGCTTAACCCTTTTTTCTGCATTTTCAATCTCCAGACAACTACTTACCTAGGGAAAGTTAGGCATTTTTTGCCAAGGGAACTGTAGAACTACTGTGGAAAAATCTACTGTAGTTAAAGGAAGTCATTAAGAAGCAGAACATTATTATTAACTATGTCAACCTTTCACATTTTAGCTATACTGCAGCTGAACATGCCCATTTTTCACATTCTCTTGTTCCCTGCACACACCAGAAGTCAAGAGCAGGTTCAACATCATTTGCAAATCATAGCTGGCATTTACTTTGACCCATCTGGAGTATCAGCTGAGCTTGTCTCAATGATCCCACTTCA
>OMLB01062559.1:1627-17469 GCA_900302555.1 Myripristis jacobus | reverse complement strand
ACTTCAGTGCAAAAAAAACACAAGCCACAAGATGTGGAAGAGGCGGGCAGCATACTAGTAGTTTTATGTTGAAATAGTGTGGCAGAAAGTGAGGCTGCTGTTACAGGGGAATATCCTGCTAAAATGTCATTCAGTCTCATATTGAGGTTTAAAATCTTGTTTTTTTACAATTCATAATTCAAATTTGGCAGACCTTTTTATCCAGAGTAACGTACATACTGTTTTACAGATTTTTTATACATCACAAGTAAAGATCTATTCAGTGGAGTACAATGACATCAAGAGCCATGGACAGAGGAGCTACAAGGCAGTGCAAGGAGGGAATGTATAGAGAGCATAAAGTGCATGGAGGAAGCAGGAAAGAATAGAGGCACAATTGAAGCAGGGGCTTTTGCCTTCTCTTAAAGACTGAGAGGGACTCTGTGGATCGAATGGGGTTTGGTAGCTCCTATCACCACTGAGGAACCACAGAACCCAGCTAGTTTCTTCAAAGACGGTAAAAAAATCTGCCAGCCGGATGAGATCATCCCACTTGTTTCCAATGCAGTTTTACTTGTTTCAGGATTTTTTTTTTTTTTTAATGTTAAAACACGGCCGAATAAGGCAGATCAGTCCACTATGATCAGGAAAATAGCCAGTGATTCAAGACAGAGCTGGAAAGAAGCTGATTTCTGAGTATTTCTGCCACTGTTTCAACATGCCACTACAAACCCCTTCTAACTGAGACTCTTCCACATCATGTGCTTAGAAAATGTAACTTTTCATATACTGAGCATGTATCTGAATTTTAAGATGCGGTCAAAATTTAGGAGATCAGTGTCTTTTGTTAGCCTGGACTAAAAATGATGGAACATGTCTGTGCTTCATGACAGTGTGATATGTGGTTCTGGAAAACATGCAGGCACGAAGTAGCCGAGTAGAAAATAGTCCTCATTTTGAGTGACTTTTGCCTTTTTCGTTAATGGACCAAAAAGATGGCAGCTTGATTTTGGGTTCCAGAGACAACTGTTTGATTTACACACATGAAAACTCAGCAAAACATTTAGACAGTGGAACGTTACACTGCTAATATAAAACAATAACACTCAGAAATGTACAAATGGATTCAATCCAATCTGTCATTATTTTACCTTTTTTGTTCCACCACTTGTTAAAACTCACTAATTACAAAATACAAAAGATAACAAGATGAATTCTATTTATCTAATTCTGTTTTTCTTTCTTTTTTTTTTATAATAATAATAATAATAATAATCATGATGATTATAAGCATAGGGACAATCATAAGAATAACAGATTTAGAACAGCTCTTTCCTAGCAGGATCTCCTTCCTTTCCTTCAGATTTGTTGTGTGTTTCCAGGACAACAGTTGCTCTCCAGGCACAACTCGATGCCTGATTCTACACTCGATCGCCCAGCACATTAGCCTGCAGTTGAGATTGTGTTAAAGTGCCTGAATGTGAGTCTGCACAGTGCAGAGGAAGAGCACACATGCTCAGCAAACTTTGTGGATAAAAAAAAAAAACATCTGAGCATTTGACCCCTTTTGCCCTTCTGCCTGCATCTCCTGCTCATTCTCTTTGTTTTTTCAGTCAGCCTGCTGCTAATCACTTCATCAAAGCCAGAAAAGCATTACATGGCTGCCTGAAGTGAGGGCAGCAACAACATCTGATTAGTTACAGTGTGTGCTGTTCAAAGTGGGAGGCACTGAGACAAAAGGAACCTTTAATGGCTACAATCTCTAATTAAGAGATCAAGGACACACAATTTCAGTGTGGCCAACTCAAAAGGACTCCAATTAACTGATCATTCTTGATACAAAACACAATTCTAGATTAAACTATTCTCTCTGTGTCTACTTTCTACAGTTTACCTCTGCAGAACTAGATGCTGCCTTATCAGCAAAAACTTAGCAGCACTTGAAGGCAGCGACAGCATCCACGTTAACACAGACTTTCCCATGGGAGACTCAAGTTCACTTTCCCTGCTACGCGAGACTGGGGTTTGTTTTTAATGTTTAATGGCTAACCTAACCTTTTCCTAACCTTAACCAAGTAGATTTGGTGATTACACGCCAGCAAATGAGTTTACGTTTATGCATCTTCTCTCCACATAATTTAATGTGAAGGATTGGCAAATCACCTGCGAGTGAAGTTGGACTTTGGCATATGCACTGCATGTAATTTGAAAGTGTAAAGGTATGTTATATGTCCGATTTTTGGGGTGTGGACACACACCTTTGACAAACTTTGCCCAGACACATGTCAGTATAGTCAAGGTCAGACATTTTAAGAGACATAAATATGAGAAAAACACATTTTTGAGAGGGGGTCTTTAATGATACTCCTCTCTGATAAAATAATAATAATAATAATAATAATAATAATAATAATGATCGAGCTAAATGTAATAGGGCTGCTGCATATTTGCATTGCTCATATCATTGACAGAGTGTGTGCAGAAAGTAGCATTAAATTATGAACCGTAACAGTTTTTATTGATGCAGTGTTATGTGGGCTTATCCAGTCTGCAGTATGTTTGTGTAGACAGTGATAATGGGATAAAACAACCCACGCAAAGATGTTCCTCTTATTGTTATCTAGAAGTACTTTTTTAATTAACAGCATAAGAATTAGCTTACATAAATGAAAAGAAAAACCTTGTTTCTTTTCACAGCATTTCTCAAACTGGCTCCAACCTTGGCAGATATCAGAGAAAATGGGTGGTTTTACTGTTGCTGATTTTGTTCACTCAAACATTTAAGAACCTAGTGAAGAGCTGATTGTGGTGGCAATTGTGCATTCACGTTGCAGGAGCAGCTAAAGGGGGAAGAAAGAGCCAGAGTAAGTGAACTGCTCACTGAGAGCCGCCACAGCGTGTTGAGACTGTCCCAGCCCTCAGTGACCAGCGAGCTGCTGATGAAGGCTGTCAGGCTCACGTCTTTTCCCCGTGAATGCTGACCAACAACCAGTAGCCGTAACCAGTAGGACTGTATGTGTCAGAATTAGAAACTAAAGTTGTCCTGTGTCTGTCAACCACCAACAGATGACATTTTAGTGTTGCTACTCCCCTCCATGTTTGTTGCTATGCCAAACCACGAGTATGCGGTAGCACCCTTTTCTTCTTGTCATGATTGTCCAGCTGAAAGTACAATATAGTGGTTAAAGTCATAGCACAGTGGTTACTGCTGTCACCTCACATTGATACTCACCTCACAGCAAAGTTTCTGCCGGCAGCTCTGGTTTCCTGCCACAGTCTGAACACATGTAAGTCAGGTGAAGTGGAGATACTAAATTTCTCCTTGGTGTGAATGTGTGTGTTTGAATCTGTGTGTCTGCTGGGCTGGTGACCTGTTCAGGGTGTTTTCCCCCGTTCCGCCCAGTGAGCGCTGGGATAGGCTCCAGCAGCCCAGGGCCCTCATCAGGATAAGTGGATTGTAAAAGGAAAAATTAATGATGAATAATCAATGCTTCTGGGTGTTAAATAGACATTTCCAAAAAAAAAGAGGATTCCATGTGAACGCAGATAGTGGCAGCTCAAAAAAACAACAAGAACCGGTGTCTGTGAACAGCCTTTAATCTTTATTTGGCCTCCCAGTTCGCTTCACCTCCAGAATTTGTTCTTCTGTCGAGCCACACATTGAAGAGCAGTGGTTCTCAAACTTTTTTGGCTTACTCCCACTCCCTGATTTCTGAATCCAAGGCCCCCTTTACCCGACTACAAAGTTCAGCTTAGAAAACTGCAACAGAAAACCAATAGCTATCATGCAGTGAATGAATGATGACCCTTCTTTTGAAGAATATAACATTACAAATAAGAAACGGAGGGAGAGAGTTGCAATTAGTGTCTCCTGAGCAGATTTATTTGAACACTGTGGCCACAACATTTCAGTTTGTCAGTGGTTCAGGTTTTTTCTTTTGAACTGCATCTTCTGGCTTGTTTTAAGAGCCTCCTTTCCATCTTCTACCAATTTCATCACCAGTGAGCCTTCAAGTTCAAGTTGCAAAAGCACAAGTCTCTCGTTTCACTCTTTAAAAATCTAACACTTGTTATCCTAAAAAACATATTTTAAAAAAATTCCATAATAAATCCATGATTTATTCTTATTTATTCTTATTCCCTGTAGTACCTCCATGTTCCAGTAGGAAAAAGCATAACCCCATTTGAGAAATTTGGGTATATAGAGTATGTGAAACCACTTAAGCTCTTGATTCTTGGAAGTAGCAAATCCTACCCCCATCTTCCCCTACACATACAACCACACACACACACACACACACACACACACATAAAGGTCACTTCTGTCACTACAGGTTGTTTTTACGTCGGTTCCACTTTATTAGATAAGAAGGTAGAGTGTGGCAGGAGGGAGAAGATGACGACATGTGACAAAGTTCAGTCCTGTCTGTCCGCTGCAGGTTTCTTGGTGGGAGCCCAGCCTTCCGCACACTGATGTCCCTGTAATAAATGGCCTCTAAATGGCAACAGGAAATAGACTAATCTACCTGAGTCCAACCAGGCGAACAGCGGGCCAACCTTTCGCTCGGCTTGGGTGAGGGGAGCGAGGCAGACAGTGCAGGGGAGAGAGAGAGACAAGGTGGTTTATTGTCTTCTTGTCATCCAGAAAACTATTTGGGAGCAGAGAATGATTATGGATGCACAATACTGCTGGCATATTGTTATGATGGATGGTGTAGGCAAACGAGGGGTTGGCTATCCTGATGGTATTGTGTACTGGCTGATTAAATGACAAATTGTCACCCTGAAAATATGTGTTGCCAAACATTAAGGCTTTATCAAAATTCATTACTGCAAGGCTATTGTTCCTCTGTCTGTGGGCGCTATGGAGACAGACATGGAGGGGTAAAACTCACACTGGCAAGATATTTTCTGACTTTTTGCTTATGGATTTTGTTTTCTTTTTCTTTTTTGTGTAAAATAATGATGTTAACACCTCATGCAGCGAAATGCTTTCTGAAAATGTGTCAGCCACAAATCAGAACAATGCACACTGCGACCAGGACAGCAGCAGATGTATTTCTTTGCACTCACGGATGTTATGAGTCAACCTGGCCACCGCTGTCATTTTGCCATTTCAGGCAGACTACAAATAAGTTGGGTTAAAAAAGAAAAAAAAAGCAATGCAGTTAGAATCTATTCAGCGTGAGCACTGCCAGGCATGTCTGAATCCCTGAGAGGGAAAGTGAATTAAAGTGAATAAATAACACTTTCTTCTCTATCAACATCCCTTGAGCAAATAATGCGTGTGAATATAAATGTTGAGGATTTTATGGGAGCATCACAAATATTTATTATAACTAGGGGTTTGACAGAGGTGTTGAGTACACACAAGACTGGCCCGATCAGAACAAATTGTCAATCTAAACCTTTGATAATCTGTTCATAGGAAAAATATTAGCGCCTAATAACTCTGTGAACTTTTAATCTGATTGTTTCTCTGTGGTTAGAATCAATGTGTTCTTTCTGTGCATGTTTGTCCCACAGGGAGGTAACACGAGGTCACACGTGTCAAACTGGTGCCATGGAGGGCCAAGAGGCTGCAGGATTTCATTCCAACCGAAAAATCCACCAAGTGGAGTTTGACACTCCTGCACAAGGGTGACATGAGGAGTTGCCAGGACAGACAGACACATGGCGGTAGCAAAACACAAGTGGCCTGTGGCTGATAACAACTTTTTGTTGTAATCATTACATTTTTAAAGTATTGTTGAATGGCTTCATGGTCAAAAGGCTGGAAACCTTGAGTTGTTCAAACAAGTTGTTTGAAAAGACGAACAAAGCCGAAATCCACTGATCCATTGAGCAAATCCAAAACCTGCTCAAAAAGTTTGAAGGCTGCCTGTTAGAAGGTTTAAAGTCCAAACCAGTCGGCCAGGTTTCATCTTTACAGACTGATGGATGAGTTCATGGGAGAGCCACCACCGGCCAACATGACTTAGCCTTTATTATATTTATATTTCCCTCAGTTTAGATGCTTCCCAGCAGGTGGAGTCATGTTGAGCATGTCAAAAACCTCTATTCTGATTAAACCTACATCCTATCAGATCACTTTATTTACCATGAAAACAGTTAAGCTGGAATCTCTCATCAGGATGATTTCAATCAGGTTGAAGAAATATTGTAACTGCAGCTAGTGTGTGTTAGTCATGTATCTTTAACTTGCGCTCTGTGCAGTGATGAACTTGCTGAATTATCACTTTTTGCCCAGGTAAACTGCTAAATTTGTAAACTTTATGAAAATGTGTGGATGTTGGAGTTTATTAGCCATTGCTCACAGTTGAAATCCAGATGCACATAGGCTCTTTAGAGCTGAACTCCAACCCAGCTGGTGGAGCAGTCAGTGACTTTTTCTGTGTCACAGCTCTTTGTTAACTCTTTGTTTTTAAAGGTGCTATACTATATAAATAAAGTTGATTTATTTATTCACTGAAATTCAGAGGAGGTAAATTGGCCAGTTGTAACCAGATATAGAAAGAGAACTAGCATGTCCCACTCAAACACTAGTACTATTACTCTGCTAATAAATAACTTCAGTAGAAGCAGAAATCTCCTTCCTCTTCTCTGCTGTGCTGACAGAGTGGTCATGTTGCACCCCCACCTGGGATTGAGGATTTATTCTACAGGCAAATACCTCTTAATACAGCCTAACAACCTTCTAAACTTAGCTTTATCATGAAAACAACTGAGTGTGACCGTCTTTGTGCACACATACACAGGCCACAAAACTCTCAGAAAACTGTCAGGCATGAGCATCGATCTACAACAGAGGCTCTCCAAGATAGCACCTGACAGACTTAGTGACTGATCACAGATGCTCAGACTTGGACACACAGAGAAGGCAAAAACAAAGATGATAAACTATATTATAAACACTGAGTGTGAAATGTAAATATAGCTATTAGTCCTTTTTTACAGTAATGTAAATGTTAGATTGGTCCTCGCAGTCGTGGAGGCAAAGAGGAGAGTAGGAGACCAGAGTGGTGTTCCAAAAACAGGAAACACTTATTTTTCATAACCACCGTGACCATACATAGACCCAGCACCAGCCAACAACATCCTGACAGCCTCCCAGACAAAGGTAGAATGCCGGCTTTTATAGGAAAGCTGCACTAATGAGTTGGCATGTACCAAATAGCAGGGAATATCACATACATATTTTATACATAAATACCTACTGTGCACATAACTGTATCCCAAAATATTTACAAATATAATAATGCCCTCTCCCACCATATACAAAACTACAAACAAGCACTCCAAATCAATAAATACATTAAATACATATGAGCAATACAATGGAAGTCCCTTCTGCCCAGTTCCCGCTGTAAACCCTCCCAGAACTAATAAAAGGTGCGTGGGCCCCCGGGGAATCTTTTTGCACGAACATCTGGGAAGGAGAAGAGGCAGAGGTAAGTTCATGCTTTAGCTACGCAGTTCACAATATTGCAACACCTAGGTTAGCTGTGACGCATCATCTTTACACACTGCAGGATGCCGTCACAAATTACTGTGCGCTTCCCTTTACCGGAGGACGACGAGGCGGACCGGCCCAGCTTCCCCCGCGGCGTTCACCCGACTACGCCCAAATACATTTATAAAGACAACCATGTGTTCTTTTCCCTGTTGATGATCCCAAAATATGTAAAAGTTAGACCATTACAGCAAATACTTACAAATTACTGTTAACTATAACTAGTAACGGCCGTCATAACCACTTTTTTAAAAATCTTTCTAACCTTTTTTACAATCACTATTTTACCTGTTATGAATTATTATGGTTTTCTTCAGCCTTTTTGAACTGTAATTTACTGTTCAAACCATTCCTGAATGAAACAACCATATATGAAATAAAATCTTTTAGATAAGATCCTGTATTCATATTATGGGAAACAATGTTTTAAAGCTGTGAATGCATGTCCCATTCACAGTTTGTCTGTTTACAATACTCTATTGTCTGATGCTAAATCTGCTCTTCTGGAATGGACAGACTTTGAAATGGAGTCAAACGTTTGAACTTGAAAAGTACAAATTATTCACAAAAGCTACTCAGATACAGTAACTGGTGTAAATGTAAATTCTTTCTTCCACCTTGGAAAAGCTCAGTTTTAACCTTGAATGACATTTTCCAAGTACAAAGTGTCTTTGTTGTTTGGATCAGATTGTATTTTTCTCCACCATTATGTTCCTTCCTGGCTGATAATGGCCTGAATCACCTAAACACACGTGTTGCTCATTATACACAAATCCATCTGATTGCTAAGTGCTTGAACAAAAGAAATCCCTTTAAATCAAGCCGCCACTCATCACTAATGCATAGCTTAACTGCATGAGATGCCCAGAATCAATCATCTAAATGGGCCCATGAGGGCATATGCTATTAAATGAGGTGTACTCGCAGCTAAGCTAACTCCTCGCTTCACCCATCATTTCCTGCTACAGGGGGGAAAACATTTTCACACACATTTCCTCATGAAGTGTAGCCCATTCCTGCCACATAAATTGTGTTTAATTGTGAGCTTTTCTCACAACTGTGAATTTGACAAGTCAGAACTTTGACATTTATTTCCTCCAGAATGTGCTTGATGGTCGCTCCTTTGTGCCTAGCGCATGCAGAGGAATAGAGGAGCTGAGGCATTAATGCCATGTTCATAAGTACCAACCTCCAACTTGTCAAGGGCCTTCTTGTCAACATTACATTGAAGAATCTTGTGTTTTCCTTCAAGCTTCAATATATCCAACGAAGAAGTAACAAATGCAATATCTGGTAATATCTGGAAAGTGGCATTAAACATAAATATATCCAACTTTAATGCTTCTTTCATCATATGATTTTTTGTAAACTACAAAACAACTCTGAATATCATAAAGCTGAGCATAATTTGTTAAATTAACAGTTTAATAATGTTGCCTTTCACCATATCCTTAAGGATGGGATTAATTTCGACCCCCACCTTCTTCCCATATGAGGTGGTTTTGTCTCTCTCCATGAAGCTCATTATTTAAATAGTGTGTGTATATGAGAGAGAGTCCACCTGCAAAAAAGCAAGGATTCTCAGTTATAAACTCACAATTGTGTAACAAAAAAAAAAAACTACAAAATTACATTTGACGAGAAAAATTTGATATATGCTTCACTCTTTTCAGCTGAGAACTCCCTGAGAATTTCCTGACTTGTAAATTTCTTAACTGTCTTAGGGGAAATTTCTGAGGTGACGATGTTGTGTTCAGTGTAAAGCTGTGGCCTCCTCCTCTGTGGTTTGACCAGCTGTTTTCCACAAAAACTGAGTCACAACTCTACAAGAGCAGGGAGGATCACAGCTGTCTGAACAGCAGCTGTTTTTTTGTTTTTTTTGTCTTTTTAATTGAAAATAATGTAATGTTTTCATTTAAATGTCTGACATAGTTCAGTAATAAACTTTGTCTATCAATCACTGGCTCTGAATTTAATCGAATCAAAATTGTATTTTGGCAGACTTTGTAATATCAACAAATATTGTATTGTTGTACAAAGAATCAATATCATATCCTATTGTGATGAAGCTTGTGATTTACACCCCAAGTATGAACAGTCTGCTGGTAATAGCAGACTAATTGCTGGTTGAGTAGGCAGTATGTAGGCTGTATTGTCTGAGTATGTATTAGGCAGGATGTCAGTAGGCGATCCAAACACAGCCAATGAGCTGGCGCACGCTACACAGCTCAACCAATTAAATGTGAGGGAAAAACAAGGTCTTTAGTGCAGCCTTCGTTTTACATGAACAGAGTGACGTGGGCTCAGCTCACACTCCATGAGTCTGTCTCAAGTTTGTTGAGAGTATGACAGTACTGGTGAACAAGGTCTTAAAGACTGGGAATATGCAGTTTGCAATATGTAAAACATGGTACATATTTTCTTGTTGCACATACTCAAGCTGCTGCGATGATCTGGCACTTTTGGTTTTGAATCCTGCTCCTAAAAAGCTGTGATGATATGATACCAAGGGCCATAGTTTTGTTTGAACAGCAGTATATGGGGTGTGTGTATGTACTTGTGCTTGCTCTCATTTTCTGCCTGTCATACTGCAAAATGATATATTCATTCTTCTTCAGTGTGTCTTGGGTCAGGCTGGCTTGTCTCATCCTCCATGTCCATGTCACTGCAGCTAAACTCAGCCTCACTGGCCTCATGATCAAACTCACACTCCCTGTCTACCTCCTGGAAACACAGCACACACACTTTGGTTCAATATAAATATGCTATGTGAACTTATTAATAATGCTATGAAAGCATTAGTATCCTCTATACCCAAATCTACGCCAAGGTTTGATACTCATCTAGCTCCATGAATACCCATACTTTTTGCAGAACACGTATGAGCTGCTTTGCAGATAAACTACAAAACAGCAGGATGTTTTGTAAAATTTCATGAAATGACAAAACACTTTGAAATACAAATAACATGGTGTGGACCTGAATTATGTTAAAGTCATTCTAGGAAATGTAGGAAATCACCAATTTCAATTTCAATACAGTACTTCAGTAACATCAATTTTGTCTAGACAGAATTTTGGATTATCTTGACAAATCCCAAATCACAGAATGTGGTCAATGAACCGGACTGCTCTGAGTAGTCCGATTTTGTGTGTGTGACAGCTGAAGCAAGCGGGCTTATTTAGAGATACAGAGCAGCCAGAGAAGAGCAGAGCTGAGTTTTGACAGGTGGATTACCTGAAAAAACTCTCCGTGCAGCAGCAGGCCTTTGAAGATCCTAGTTGGAGTGCCCTGTCATTGGGGAGTACACTGGGCTTCTGCAGGCACAAATCAATGCTTAGACAGACACAGACCTTTATTCTGGAGTGGCTTTTGTACATCCTATCACTCATATTTATGTCCTGCACAGTCAGATCAAGCACTGATTCAGATGACTCATATTCTCACATTTGTCATATTTGTTGTTGAGAAACTGAATCTGTTGTACAAGTTTACACTTTGCAATTCATCCTTGCTGAACTGCTGCAGCATTTGGGTACGTTCACACAAAGCTTTTTTTTTAGTAATTTTCAGTGGAGCGCCATGGTGCCATGGTGCGATGTTTGAGATGCATCCACAATATAACAGGCTTTGTGTCTTTTTGCACACTTAGAAGTACAAACTTCTTCCTTTCAGGCTAGACATGTCCATCCAGATGTATTCAACTGGCAACACATTGTCACTCCCAGGTGTTCAGATACTGCAGCTTGGTCACTCCCCTTTCACATCTGATACTGACGCCAAAGGCACCCTTCTGACTCATTGGGCTTTCTCACTTTATCATGTTAGAGTCATGTGGTTAGGGTTAGGCAACAAAACCATTTGGTTAAGGTTAGAGAAAGGTTAGGTTTAGGCAACAAAAAACAAACTGCACATGGTCTCGGTCACACATGAAAAGTCTAACTGAAAACAGGAATTGAAGTCGGGTCTCATGCATGAGGGTCCTGTTGCCTATATGTCCGCCATCCACCCAAACTGCCTCCCTTCATGGACTTTGTCACTAACTGGAATCTCATGGGTGCCATTCGCATCAGTATCAGATGCCAAAGGGCATGACCAAGCTGCGGTATTTGAGGTCCCAGGAGTGAGAATGGGTTGCATGCCTGAGAGTTTTTTTTTTTTTTCATGCAAGCATAAAGCTTTGTGTGAACGCAGTCTATTTCACTATTTTCATTCCATCACCAAGAGAATATATCTGTAACAAAAAATAAAGTTTTGCTCTATTTCACTGTTCTCTTAAAAGCCTGGAAATGCCCTTGATCCACATTTGAACACTGCTGACGTTTCTAAATTTTGCTTAAATTTGACCAAAAGCTGAATGGAAACACAGGTGGTGACAGATCGGCTGTGATTTGGTGGCCACTCTCATCCAGAGTGAATCCAGAATGTAAGCTAGGTTTTTAACATGGGCAAGCTCAGTGGGAATCAGCGCCTGGCAGTTTCAGTGCTTTTCTCCTCCCATTGAGCTACACAGAGAACAGCAACCTGAGCCCCAAAGTTAAACATCACTCACTGACAGCTGTTCTCTTTTTACATGGCTTCCATCTCAAGAGGCTTTAGCTGTGATCTGCCAGCTACTGGACAACCTCTCCCCAAGACACAGAGGACTCTAACAAAGTGCCGTGCTGTTATTTCACTGCGGGCGAGTCCATTGAGTTAATAAACCTTGCGAGGCAAATCAATCACACGAGTGAAGGCAGTCAAGTAAAACAAGGTTACTCCAGTTGTATTGCAAGTAAGGAGATTGGTTTCAACATGCTTTATTAGCTGTGGCTGCCCACTGGCCTGTCCTTAGGCCTCTGCCAATCCTCCAAATAGCAGCACAGTTTCCAGATTCCCATTCCCATCTTTGTTTCAGTTCATCAGAAAATTCACTTTCCACTTTACATCTGAAATGAAACTCAAGTGCAGATCAGCAGAACAGTCGAGTGGCCCCTAGATGACATTAATATGGCACTTAAGAATTAATTATAAAAGGATGCAGCATGGTCCTTTTTCAGAGGCATTACGTTGCAGTGCAGCTCTTAAATGCATTAAATGTGTTGCACTTACATTGAGGACATATCGGTACTTCTTATCATTGTTTTTCTTGGTTTTGCTTTCTTTTTGTTAGTGAACTTATTAATAATAAATACCTTGGCCTGTTCAGCTTCTTCTGAAACACAGTTTAACAGGCTTTGGGTCTGAACACATACATCTGCCATGCATTTATTTCATTGCATTTCACTGATTTTAATCAATTTATTTATTTATTTATTTCTACCTTTTTTAATTGTATCACTTTTTTTCTTTTTATTTACTTTTACTTCTCCCATGTAAAGTGCATTAATTCATTTGGTTCCATTTTTGTTTAACTATTTGGCTCTATGATTAAAGTACTGATTAAAGCTGATTTTTGGGCCACTGTAGTTCTGGCAGCTCTGGAAGGGCTGTCCTACTCTGTGTTTTCCCCTTATTAGGTTATGTTTTTTGTTTTTTTCTGTGTTATACTTCCCACATCCACAAGTATGCGAGGATCTGCAAGTGTCCACATCGTGTAAATCTTGTCACTGCTCAAGTCTGTCAGGGTCCGCGCAGCTGAACGTTTGTGACTCCGACACCAACTGTGATTTACTGCGCATGTGTGGAACCACATGTACGTGTCCATGGTGTCCACAGGTGTTTGTGCACATGTCCACTCAGGAGTATAACCAAGCCTTGAAAGGGTTCAGGTCAGGGGATGTCATGTTGTTTTCTACTGTGGGCCTAGAAAGCCCGTGGAGACGGAAACAGGGATTAAGGGCTCTGCATTAGATCTTAGTGTACAAGATAAATGTGATTAATTGATAGGTCTGAGCCACAGAATCCCTATTTATAAGTCTGCACACAGGCCACCAGCCTGAATCCAATGTAAATTCTAGTGTTGAACAGAAAACAATGTCAGACGTACAGTCTACCAAAGACACTTCAATTAAAAACAGAAAAAAGTACATACATATATGTATAATGATACCTCAGAGGGAGGAGAGGGAAGTGCAGGTTATTTGAGGCTGGGCTGCTGGGTCAAGTCAAAGAGATTCTGCTTGGATTGATGAAAAAATAATAGTGACAACCTGGTCATAAAAAAACCCTGCTTACAGCTGAGTGTCACATTCATCTTATTATTTATCACCTCTGTGACACTTGGATTCAGTCTACAGAGTTGCAGACTGTACAAATCCCATGTCACCTGCATGCAAAAATGAATAACTGCTGCTCTGTCACACCAACCCTGAGATTCACTTTATGGAAAAGTCAGACTTTTGTCACATTTTTCCATACATGCCAGAAGGTGCAGTCAGCTCAGGGAAAGATACAAAAAATTGAGCCTCATTCTCACTGATATAGCAGATGGCATCCAATCAAAATCAACATGCAGATCAAAAATGCAGAGGGTAAAGTTACAAGGTTATTCATGTTTATGAATGAGAAAATGCTGCAGTGACATCTAAACCTGTAATGTCACTCCATCCCTGCCATTTTTTTAAACGTCTGAATGAAGTAATTTCTTACCAGTTTCAAATGTTCACAATCTGTCTGATCAAAACAAAGTGCTTGACATTTTCATTCTTTTACCTCACATTCAAAGTCTCTCTTTGTCTTCTATATGAGAGCTTTTTCAATTTTGTTTTTAATTCTTCCTTCAATGGCATCTTATTAAAAGGAGCAACAAAGATGATCCCTGATTTGTTGGAAGGAGTTTGGCTTGCTGTTAAATTGTGTTACCGCATAATGAGAACAGTACAGTCACTATCAGATGTGAAGAACATGACCAAGGTCTTTGGTCTTGCAACATGCTTCACATTTTTTGCATGGAAGTGGAAAGCTTTGCATGAACACAGCCTTTTTCACTGTTTTCAACCCATCACCAAGGGGAATTATTTGTAAAAATAAATAAACAAATATTGCAGATGTTTACAGGAATGGTCTGGAAATTTGACGTGGTGTCGTGTTTAAAATAAAGGTGAAGCTGTTCATTGTTTCGTGCTGGCCTAAGAAAAAATCTAAAATCTAGCGGGGTTCACGGTCTCGCTCGCACACTGCAGGACAAAAAGGCACTGAAACAGTGCATCATGGCAGGTTAAGTAGCGCCTCCCGTCTCTCTTTGACACCACTTTCACACAGTTCAATACTTTAGTACCACACAATACATCTCTCTACTAAGCTAGACACAGGCCGTAAGTCTTGGCTGCCTCGCAGAATTGTTTATAGGATGTGAAACTCAGCCAAACCCAGTGACAAGAAAGAAACAGTAGAAACAAACAGAAATCCTACACCCAGGAAATACAGATACCTTACACTGAAAGTTGAACAGTAGGGAGCTAATTGATATTTTGATGTGGAAACAAAGACAGAAAGGAACAGGAAGAGACCTATAAGACATCACAAGTTTTTCTTTCAGAGTGATGCTCAATATTTATTAGTAGAAGTGAATGGTAATTTGATATCTTGCTCCTCCACACTCGCCTCTCTGCTGTGAAACTCCGCTGTCCTGTGCGGCTTGTGTAAACCACAGCAGATTAGCAACCAGAGGCCACTTTGTATGGATGCCTGCGCCTCTGCAAATCTTCCCAATTCCTCACGCTCCTTCACAAGTGTTCCCTGAAGGCACCGTGCCAACTCCGTGGCCCTCTTCCTCTTCTCATTGAAAATGCATGAAGCTCTTAAGTCTGCTGTACAGGCTGTGTAAAAGACATGAGGAGGCCATTGGGAAATTATCATTTAGTTCAGTGTAATACAGTTTACACACAAATGTCTGGTTCACTGAGTGGAGAAGCATCTCAGAACTTCCAAAATTAAAAAAAATAAAATAAGATAAAACACTACGTTGTCATAATCTATCTGGTGTTGGTCCCAGAAAAGATGGATGACACCATCTAATTAAGCAACAATACTATCTTTATTTCCCACTTTTGCTTTGATACACAAAAAACTGGTATGACTGATTGATTAATTGATTAATATAACTGACTTTATTCAAGTGTACTGCATCACTGCCATAGCCATCCTATATGGACTTAAAAGTATTGTATTTGCAGCAGTCAATATGATAAATAATGTACTGTGTGCTCTAGGTGCTGTAAACTATATATCACACAGAAATGTTATCACATCCAGATGCAGAAAGAAAAGAAAAACAAAACAAATGTCACTGGGGGATTACAGAGCCGTGATACAGGGGGTGAAATTCAGAAAAAAAAAACCCTCAGGATTTCCGAGAAGTCATGAAACTTGACATAAATTTATGAGAAAAAAACTCACAAATTTATGAAAAAATAACTCAAGAATTATG
>OMLB01062558.1:61008-78247 GCA_900302555.1 Myripristis jacobus | reverse complement strand
TTTTTTTCTTTGGCCAGTTTTTATATTTCTGAAGGATTTTTTTTTTTTTTTTTTTTTCCAAATGAAACTTATTTATTTGTTTACAACAGATTATTCATTGTTGCAGCTTTAATGTTTTGTTCCAGGTCAGACTGATGTAACACTTGACTTGAATTGTTTGTCATTATCCACATGTCATCTGAACACTGATTACCGGTCAGGGCCCTTTTGGTCTCTACAATAATGTGACGAGGGATCAAGATCGCTGCTGCTAGGCTGTGACACGCAGAGCAACGAGGCCAGCCTTCTCCTTTGGGGTGGCCGTTGCACTGCTGCATTGATTGCATCTTGAAATCATTTATATACATTTCCAGACTCTGGGTCCCCATTTGGTTTCTATTGCCGAAAATATTGTCAAGCATTTTAGCTCAAACTGCTTTGTGTATCACAGCCTTTAAAAGCCTTATGCAAATGGGGCCTGTGATTGGGTAGTAACTCTTAATTCATAGCAGTTTACAGCATCACGTACAACTGCATCTTTATGGCTAATGAGCCAGCCAGCGCAGTATTACAGCCGAGAAACCAAGCCCAATTTAGCCTCGCAACCAAAAGGAGCTGTGTTAAAGTTACAGTTGTGGGGTCAGTTCAGAGTTTTAGTGTTCTCTGACTGCCTAGTAACATCCAAATCAATTTACAGCTCTCACATCTGTAGCTCGGCGCAAGATCCACTGTCTTTGCCATATATGTGTATGTCCTGGACTCTTTGCTTTGAGACTATTCTGAGAGACAGGCAGATACTTTTCCACTGGTTGTGCAGCTTTGTAAATGCTCTCCAACAACTTGTGGCCAGTGTTAGAATGTGACTCTGCATCGCGCTTCGCACTCTGAACTAGATGTGTAGTTACGGCAGCATGAAGGTATTCTGACACATACTTCAGGTGAAGTGTTGCATTTGGTTCTGTATTTATGTCTGGTATCCTCCCTGGTGAGGATGTCTGCAGTCTCCTTCTTTTGTTCCTCCATTTCTCTCGCTGTTTATGTCAAGCCCTCCCAAGATTCCCACTCCAACCAAGACTCCTCAGCCATGGCAGTTTCCCTTTTTCTAAGCCTGTGGTGCACAGTCGCCAAACTCCAGGGGGCAACTCTGCTTTATTTTGGATTTTTGGTTCGTTGTTGTTCTTTTTTTTTTCTTCTTCTTTCTTATTTTTGGGTATTTATTTCATCCACATGCAGCAATACATAAACATGCTGAATTAGCTTTTCCCACTGTAAAGATTATTAAAGAAACATAAATGTGAAGTTTGTGTTGTTTCTCAATGCAATATTCTGCTGGTGAACTTAGCAAGGACTTGTTCGAGGAAAGTTCATGGCAATGTAATTGCTGCGTACGCTCAAAGTTTAGCATAATTTATGTCCAAGGTTATGAAGAGATAAATCTCACTGAGTGTTTCGCCAAGACATAGCATTACATGATGGGGAAAAAATAAGACCCAGTACATCATATCATCAAATGGTAGCAGCATACTAATTTATTGCTTTCACGTGGAAGCTGGGATTTTTCTTCCTCTTTTTTAATGTTACACACTTAATTGCTGTAGCCTAGTTATACTGTGAGATACTGTACATCAATCACCAACAGGTCAGACTGTGCATATCTCACTACTAGACTAAGATGTGCTGCTAAGCCCTGTGCAAACTTACATAAACATACAGCTCTGTATGTTTGTATACTCTACAGTATGTAACCCCCTGCGGTCAAATACTGCAATGCAAGGGACTTGAAAAAAAAAACAGGCTTGACTTGCATGTCATTTTGTGGTATTTGTCCCGCTGTTGGCTTCATTCCTTTGAGCAGTCTTTTTTAAATTATCATTGTTTAGTTCTGTCTTTGATGGCATGCTTAAAAGCGTTTTCTGTATTACCTCTAGGCCCTCCCAAGCAGCTGCACAGCGTAGTGTAAAACAGACTGCAGGCCTTTCAAATTTATACTGTGGGTTTTAGCATTTTATTATATGATCTCCCTAGAGAAAACATACACAGTCAAAATTAAACTTTGGCAGTGGGTGGCACATCTGTTTACAGTTGCATTAATGGAGCTCGCCGGAGTACCTTTGGCAGCGAACTGACAGGGTATTTCTAGAACAATAATTGGTATTAATCAATCTTGGCAAACACTTTAGTCGAGCAGGTCCAAAATGAAGGGCCTGAAAGCAGAGCATTTATTAACACTGTTGACTGATTAATATGTTCTTCTGTCTTATTGTCATGCCTGTCTAAGGAAGAGATAATAATATGAGCTCAGATGCTAAAACACACCTGGGTGAAAGTAATTACTTGATATTATCTAAGTTGGCTTGGTAACAGAGGAGAAGTCACTGAGTTTGACAAAATCTTTCATTTGCTTACACTGTATGGAGTTGATTAAATGTAAAGATGCGCCATATAGAACTGTTGAAGGCAGTTTTACACGTAATCACAGAATTTATTAGTGCGTCAGCCCAGCAATGAGAACCATGTATCCACAAGCAGATGTTTGCAGGAAAAACATGCATATTCAGTGTTAACTGTACGTGCAGGACCAAAGCAGCAATGCAAAACCATGAGAGAAACAAAAGTCTGCATTAACCCCTTTGGTCATGGTCTTTCACTTATAACCACGTGGCGTCACCCATCAAATTAAAGCGTTTATCCCTCGTTTTTTTGTCAGTTTATTCTAGATGTCGCCACTTAAATCGACCCTCTGCAGTTTTGCAAAGTGCACTTTTAACTACAAGGCCATTTTCTGAGCTATAAAATGGCTTTGATCTGCGTGACATTGATCATAAATCTGAATTCAAAAGTGTTGGAAGCTTTGTTATCGATTACTGAAACATTGTGATGAAAGAAAAGTCCATATCAGTTGAAATTAGTGAAGTGGCAGGTTTGTCAGGAGTCTGTTCTGTCTAAGGAGAGATGGAGGGAGACAATTTTGGGCTCCTTTTATTGCACATTTCTCCTAGCCTCTGAGCGTGTCTTACCTTGCGGTGTGGTGTCTTCTGTTGGCAGCAGTCGACATCATTTTTCTATGAACTGTAGAGAAACCCCTGCATTTGTGTAACGTGATTAATCAAATCAGTAAATCATTTTATTCATGATGTAAAACGGTTCATTCACATATACATCACATATGCTTTGTATTCTCGGAAAAGATTCTTTGTGTTTTCGGCCCCCCACCCCTACCCACCACACACCCTCCCTGAGTCAGCAGCTTGTTGATCACATAGTAACCACTATTTTCTTTTTTTTTTTTGAAGTTATAAGGCATTTTTGATCCAAAACTTTCTTGTTTAATAAGTATTTTCTTGAAATCGAACCTTAGCAGCATGATATTTTAACAAGGGAATTGCACACTCAAATTTGCATTGCTTGATAAATATTTGATCAAATAGCACACAATATTTTTAACGTTTGTGCTCATTTACATAAAGACCGACATGCATAAAATCAGTTTTACAGATTTCACAGTTAAATTAATAATCCAGTTTATTGACAAAATCAAAGGTCTTTGAGAGAGTCTCCTCACTCAGGAACAGGCACGTTTTCCCCCAGCGCTGTTGTAGGGTCAGATGAGGTCTTCAATTTTGCAGTGAAATTGTTTTTAATGATACTTTGGAAACATTTTTCAAATGAATAATTTGGAAACTCTTGAAATGAATAATAATCAAAGCAAAATCTTTACATAATGAAATTCAAAATTCCAAACACATTTCTCAGTTCAGAACAGTTTTTGAGATAATAAAAAAAATCACCAGACACAAAACAAGCATTTCACATTTATTGTGCACAACATTTGAGTAGTCAGCAGTACAGCTTCACATAAATTAACAGGAATGTAAATATCATTAACTAATGGTGATTGCCTTTAAAGCGACGTTGATGTTAGATGTGTGCAAAGAGCAACAATAACGCTGTGTGTGATAAATTGGCAACTACACCGCCATTTTAGTAATTTATGCCTGTTTGTTGCTAACAAAAACATACCATTTCCTGCCGAGAGCGGGGTTCCCATGGAGGGGGATTGTAGTTGAAGTGACTCTGAACTAAACATGCTGGTTCAAATGAAATCCACATGCACAACATTGACATACTTGACTTTGGCCTGAGGCCACTGGGCAGGAACATTCCCCAAACCTGTCACCCTGGGGTCAGTCGGTCGTGACATCACTGGGCTTGTGTTTCCTGAGTCTGCCCATATGCTGTGTCGCGAGCAACTGGAGCTGCGGCTGGAAAGACCCCCCTCGTCTTCACAAGCATGGCTCTTGTCATGGCTTTAATTGAAACCTGAGTTGGGAGCTAATGTTACAATTGGGCCGTTAGGAATGTGTTTTGTAGCTGAAACCAGCAAAATGATGCAATTGATAATTTGTTGGTTAAAATGAAGTGGTATGGTTTGCAGAATCTGGCAGAACAGGAGACTGAAGCCTTAGCAGGCACAGGACCAGATGCTGTGAGATGTTTTCTGGAGATTCAGAATAGCTGAACTAAAGCATTGTTTTTACATCAGGAATGGAATCGATATCAGGTCAAGTAGATGGCTAACATGAAGAAAATTTTATTGTAATAAAATACTTCTAATGGTTATTTACTTTTCCTTACATTCGGGATCCAATCTGCTGCAAATCATTATTCTTGGGCCGTGGTTTTCATTGCTGAACACTAATATTAGCATGAATTTCTTATCCAGCTCTTGTGTAAGCGTCTTCAAGATGTATTATAATTTAGAGAGCGATTACAAGATAATACCACACCTCATTAAAAACAAATAACCAATTACATGTATCACATTCTGTGATTTATGTTTTTCAGTTCCATACATGCATTGTTTTGTTGGTAGATATGACATTTATTTTGTACATATGGCAGATAAAAAATTGAGCCTCAGGAGCCACTTTCATGTAAACTAATGGCCTTCCTGGTTTTATGGACATCTGCTATCGAGCATGGTTGACGTCAAATGGAGTATGAAATATCGTCTGCCGTATTGTGGCTTGATGCAATGCACATTTGAGTCTCATTTAGAAGCAACTATTTATGCCGCCTCTAAAGGCAATGACAAAAATGCCCCATCTGAGGGAACACGAGTGCGTCTCCAAACTGCAGCGAGTTTGTGCGGGGGCAATGAAGAGAGGGGAGATGCTGTTTGCAGGCAATCCAGCTGGGGACAGATGAAATGAAATGAAATGAGAAGAGACGGGGTGTGAAAGTCTGGAAGCATTTAGCTCGGGCTATCCCCAGCTCAGTGAATGATCGGGAACATGGCCTTACGTTGACACAGCTCGAGAGCGTCTGCTTTTCCTCAACTGGTTGGTGAGGCATTTTGGAGTATTCTCGAGCCTCTAGGGTCACTTCTCAGACACCACTTAAATGTATATTCTTGTCACATGAGGCTACCACTGCAGACACGATGGGGCCTGGTCCTGTTTGGGCCTGTCAGTGCTATCAAGTTAATGGAGTGAACCAGAGTTTCTGAAATTCACCACAAAGAGTTTTTCTCCCCCCTCGTATGGTGCTACGGGAAAGACAGTGATAAATTGTGTGTCCCAGAAAATTGTTCTAACCAGCTCTAAGTAACAGGGTGTCTCATAATTTATCTCAGCTCTGACTTATAATATTTTTTTTACTGCTGCTGTTTGCAAACACTTTAAAAAGATACCTCCATTCAAAGGAAAAGCCCTCCCTTGAATATTTCTTACACTGTTATATATCATCAAATTTGGGCTGCTTAGTGCATTCCTTTACTGACTTTGCAAAGTGTAACAATTTACTTTTTTGATGTACCAGCTGCATCTACTCTGCTTCTACCTCAGCTGGTGGTTTCCAAAGTATTCAAAAGTAGATTTTCTTTTCAGTATTATTTCTTTATTATTTTCACAATGCATTTACAGAACCTCATAACCCTCTGAAACCATTTAAAGAGTGTACTGACCTGCTTGTAGAACCACTCTGCTACGCAAATGTACTTACCACCGTCGGATTAGACATTTTGGCTTTGCTAACCAAAGAAAGCAGATGTTGTTGTTTCACAGAGCTTGAAGACGTAGCTATACCGCTTTTACATCAAACCCAATTTAAAGTGGGTTCTGTGATCTTTTTTTTCTCCTTTGTGGAACGCAGCGTGTGGCCAATTGTATTTTAGAAAAGATAGCTTCATAGAAATGTAGTGGAGTCAAAAGTGCAATATTTGTCTTTGAAATGTAGTAGAGTAAAAGAAATATCAAAAAAAAAAAATACTCAAGTAAAGTACAGGTACTTGAAAATGTACAGTACAGTACCATCAGAGGTGAAATGTCCAAACTGTCCACCACTGGCTATACACAAGCAAATGTGAGAGCTGATAGAAAACAGTGCTGCGATATGCAATGCATGGTTATTCAAATTACAAAAAAATACCATCATAGAAGGAGTTGTAGTTCATACGCTAACAACAACAAATCTATATAGGCACAGCTGTGGCGGCATTGCTTTATGGTCACTGAGGAGAGGATTGGTGTCTATGCTGCTACTGCAATGGATTTCTGTCTGTGTAATTGTTGAACGACCATGCAAAATGTTGACACACACCAAAATCGTGACCTCATGTCACCTTGTCTGTCTTCAGCCAGTTATCTGTGGGGATAAGGAAGCATTAGCTTTGCGTTGTGTTCACACACAACACATAAGTGTTTCCATCGTCTGGGAGGTGGCTGTTAGCTGTTAGCTGTCAGCCGTTGCTTAGAAAGCAGCCATTCTAAAAAAAAATAAAATTAAAAAATGCGCTGCTGCTGGTGCATTGTGTTAAAGATGCACCAAGCAAAACTTGTTAATTGAAAGGGAGGACCACTGAGGCTCAGCTGGCAGAAAAAAGATGGAATAAGCAGATAATTTATCATTGACGCAATTTATGATTGAATCGGGCCACTGATTTGTGCTTATTTCATGTTTTCTGTCATTTCAGCCTAAAAGGTCTCACTTCAGTGCAGTTTTACATAGCACGCCTTTAACAATGTTACTTGCCGTTTATTTATTTATTTATTTATTTATTTTATAGTCTTAAAAAACACTTGTCATAGTGATGATGATATCATCAGAGAACACGTGTGAACACAGACACACAATATAAGACCGAGGTCTTAAAGACTTAAAAGCACCCATGGAAACTTGGGTGAGACCAAGTATATTAGCAGCTTTCAGAGTCGGGGTGGGGGTAGGGCTGATACGTACAGGGACACACTCAGTGATAAATCAGCTGCATAATACTGACATAAAACAGAGAGATGTAAACATTGTTCTGCTTGGAGATTATGTTAATGAGACATACAAACAAATATATGTCTTATATATATATACATATACATATACATATATTCCTTCCTTGTGTGCGAGCTGAGGCAGGCCGGTTGCAGTGATAGATTGGAAAGGCAGCTGGGGAACATTTAAAAGGAAGAGGGAGTTAAGACTTGGAACTTAGACTGTGTCAAAGGTCACCGCTTTAGAACTTCATGCCTGATCTGCTGTTTTTATTCTTCAAGTTTTGACATTCCTCAAGCTCAGTTTTATTTATTTATTTATTATTTATTCTACACTTTCTGCCATCTCCACTAAACTGCAGAGTCATATTCAACTGGGCAGTGCTGCTTTGTTTCAGTCAAACATGGTAATGGAAAAAAGCTCCCAGTGGTATGTTTAGACAGATGGAAAAATTAGGCTGTTTTGTCATTCCATGTTGACTTATGGCTGCTCAGTGTATCTTTTCTGAGTGGTGTTGACTTAAAAGGAAACTGTGTGGAAGAAGCTCTATATACCCCCTCTGCCAGCTGTTTATTTAACTGTTAAGAGATGGCAAAGTCATGGTTTGGGATGGAGTGCAGACTCTTGCCATTCAGTTTAGTTTACTATTCAGAGTCATTGGCAAAAGCTGCAGCTTCGGTTGCTGATGATGTACCAGAAACTGTCAGAAACTGAAAATAATTTCCACATTATAACTCCCAGTTAGCACCACCCTGAAATTCCACACTGCACGTTATATCTTTACTGTAAAACAAAATTTGTCCATAATCTGTTTCATTTTTGTTAAATCTTTGAAGCATTTGCTATGGTAGCACACTGGAGTAGGTAAGGACCAGGTTTGACTCTGTTAGACAAGTTGGATATGTGTCATCAGTGTTAGGAGTTGAGACTGCTCTTGTACGTGGTTTCAAACAAGTCTAGGTGGCTATTTTGGCCTGATGGATAAAAGATCTATGACTCTTGACATTCCTCTGCCCCAGCTCTTACCAGCTGTTCCCATGTTGACAACATGTGTTGTTTTGGCTTCTGTCTTTGAAACTTCCCTGCAAAACACAACCTTGAACAGAAAAAGCAGCCTGTGTGTCTTAGTCCTTCTCTGACTTCTTCTCTTTTTTCCCCTTTCTCTATAAACTTGAGCATAATCCAAGCACTGACCAATGCAATACTGATATAAATTGTAACAACATCACTTTCTTAGCTCAGCTTCTCTGCTATCATTTGCCCCTGCTTGATAAGGTGTGCATCCATAATATTCTGCATCATTAATTAAGATTTGTGCAAAAGCGCAGTTGACCCTACAAATCAGATAGCAGCTTTTGAGCCATTACATAGAATGGACAACATGTAGTTAAGGGTAGACAAAAACTTCAGACTTCTCTTCACTCAGCCTTTACTTGCAAGTGTGTTCTTGCTCCAGATCTGCACTGAGCTCCTTTGAAGAGTCAGTGTAAGTACGGTTACCATATGCTTGGTATTACCATCCACTTGCATTGTGAGCGTGCCGCAATGTGATCGGAATTCGACCTTGGCACTCGCACATTCTCAGATATGGTGTTACTTAGAGCCAGTAAATATAGGATAGATGGAGCAAAACTCCTTTGTGGTTGCAGAAATGCCTCAGGGTATTAGAGCTTCTTTACACCCAACAATACATCTTTGTTCAGACATGAAAACAAAAAAAAATCAATTCAAAAGCTCAAATCTGAAGCAGTAGCTGCAGTACATACACCAGTATATCTAATATGAATGTTAAGACAAAGTCAGCTTATCTAGCAGTACACTGATGAGAGAGACTTAACTGACATACTGGACGTGCATTACCTCCCTCTGATTGGCTAGTAATCATTTCCTTCACTCGTTAGGGTGGTTAAGGTTTGGTAAAGCGTTGGGGTTAGGATTAGCCAATCAGAGGCAGAGTAGGGCGGGTCTTCCCAGCCAGTATGCAGGTCCGCACATCCAGTATGTCAGTTTAGTCTCTCCCTGGCACTGATCTGGACAAAAGAAGATCTGATATTTTGTCAGAACTCACATGAAGCACGAGCTCTTTTGTAAATTGTACATTCATCATAAAAAGTATAAACATAAACGTTCTAAATCCAAATCCTGTGACCATCACCAAACAAAAACCCATCCAGTCACAGTTCTCACAGTCAGAAAAAAAAGCAGTCTGCACACACTGTTTGCACCCACGGTAAACAGCAATAAAGAAATAATCCCTCTTTAAACACAGAGGACTTTTGATCTAATCCAGAGTTGTTAGTTGCATTTGTGGAATTCCCCGTCTCTCTGTGAGGTACATGACTGTGTCTGTTTTGATGGCCACATTGGCTGAGTGACAGAAGATTTTAACACTAGCCAAGATTCCCTCCTGTACGTAACTGTTTCCATGTGTCCCATTGGCTTACCTGTTCACAGTACAAAGAGGGTGGGGCCGTCTTGAGGGTGCTGTCTGCCAGTCCTAGACAAAGACCCTGGTTCTCAACAATCAAAAAGAAGAAGAAATGAAAAGGGAAAATAGCGAAAAGTAGCAAATTTTGATGCACACCAGTCTAATTAATTTTTTTTTTTATTTATTGATTGATCGATTCTTAATTTCAATGAAAACACTCCAAGCTGTCGCAGAGTTCTTATTTTGTAAACCATGTAGGATAAATGTGAATTAGCCAGATTTGGTTTGGCACTCAATTACGTGAACTGTTCCCTGACCCATAAAACACCAGCAAATCAGGAATGCTGCTAAGCAAACAATACATAACAGCTGCCCAGCTGTGAGGTATGGCTTTAAGGTGCCTAATATGTCTTATCTCTTTCTCTGCACTACTTCTGCTCTGCTTGGAGAATCACCTTAAACAAAAGTAGTAGTTCAATTGGGACTGTGCCAAACTCAAGGCAAACGTGTCATTCCATCTTACAAAATTCCATATTATGCCCAGATGAAGCTCATAGGATTATGCTCGATTTAAACCACCTAATCATGTGAAATTAATTGCTGTTACAGCTTGGAGCGCAAATCTGTCTCAAGAGACTTTAATTTCCCATGTGACTCATTCTTTTACATACTTCTTTTTCTCAAGGTCTGTCTTCATGTTGTAGTGACCTGGAGACTATTTCCCCCTTATTTAAATGATATTCACATTTGTCACTGGAAACACACAACTTATACAAAACATGCAGACAAAGTACATCTAGTGTTACTGGAGAAACAGGACACCCAATACTATCAAGCCACAGCATGAACCTTGCGGTTTTCCAGCACCTTATAATTAATACAGCATCCAGCTCTCAAAATATGTGTAGACATCTATTTTACATTCTCCAAAATGCAGGCGCCACTATCGTTCTAAGTGCAAGAGAAAAAAGCAGCTTGGCAACAGGCTTGTATCAGCTGAAGTTTGGTAAGTGGAATAGTCTTACCTGAGTGAGTGCTGGTGAGTGAAGTAACCCAGCCGTAGAGCGGTGAGGCAGAGGTCTCTGAGTCCTTGCCCTTCTCTTGCTCTCAGAGGTGAAGCTGTCCTCTGGTCCCACGCACTGTGCCAGTTTTCAGTGCTCAGCGTTACCAACCCTGATTAACTAATGGCTGACAGATGAGGCTGGCAGGGTAGAGGGAGGAGCACGCCATCGTATAACGTCTTTTCTCCCAACGTTAAACAGCAGATACAGTTCAGCCGGGGAGCACAGCCCGTATGGCTGTGATTTCCTTTCTTCCTTGCTTTTTTTTCTTTCTCTCGTTTTTTTCCTCCTTCTTTTACAGCAGTAAGGAGGGGCTAGCCCCCTCCTTATCCCCCCCAACATGTTTGCCTGTCTCTGGTCTTGTCTGAGGTAGAGGCAGTTCTGTTATCATTTTTGAGTGAGTGTGCCGTGGGTATGTGAATCTGCCGTCCTCAGGATCAGTCAGTCAGCTCTAGCCCGGCTTTGATGTTCCCCGTCAGCTGAACCAGCCCTGTCTTTAAAATGCCTCGGTAATTACAATGCATATGATGCATGTGTGTGCAGTGTCAACTACTGCCCGCAACACACTAAAGAAGAAAAGGCAGGAGGTGACTCTTGTCTGAAAGGTTCAAATGGGTACTCCAAAGTAGTGCACTCACCTATAGGTACTTCTCAGACCTTGAGCAGTAGAATGATTTCCTCAGTTAGCATGGAAATACTGTCTCGTAGCTCGCAGAACTTGAAGATAACCGATCAGAAGAGAAAAGATAATGCTTTCCCTCCATAGTCATGTAGTCTGAAGTATGTTCAGCACAAGTGTGCCAAGAGCACGCAGATAAATGCATGTGTTTGGTGTTATGCAACATTCTGAGATCATAATTAGAGGACAATGCAATATTATGCTTATTATCTGGACTGGAAAATATGCTAAGACAAAATGTAACTCGCCCCATCTTGGGTATTCAATTCCAGCACCCCTTTTCGGAGTGGCTTTGTGCAGGGGCACTCACTCGTCGAGCAGAAATAGCTGGCACCCTAATTGCTGTCTGGCCTCATGAGGACGGAAGAGTCTAGAATATTTTCATCTACCGTCTCAGGCAAAGGCCTTTTTCAGTGCTTTCATCGGGGTCTCTGGTTTTATTCATTATGTTTTTCTTCTTCTTCGTCTCCTTCTTCTTCTCTCTGGCTTTCCTGAAGCTTTTCTAGGTTCCTTATTGGAACCAGATGATTGTCTAGCCATGCTCATGCATCCAGGTTTCCCTCTGAATCTTCTGTTCCTCTTGCCCCTGCCCCTACCGTTCACAGGGTCTTTAAAAGCAATCCCTTTGTTTACGGGTTAAATAGCTGGCTGCATTCCACCAGTGTGAGTGTTTGACAAAGGTTTTTAGAAAGATCCATTTGATTTGTTAAGCGAGAATTTGTTTACAGTGTGTTCACTTGGCCATGAGATGCTACAAGTAAGCTTTTGGGTGCACCCTGCGCTCTTGTCCTGAGGAACAAATGTGCACATTATGCCGATTTATACTTATTGCACTGCCATGTTTATGTCCATAGCTTTACTGACTCTCCCTATCTTGAGGTCTGGTTTTGTTTCTACAGACAGGGAGCAAAATTCAGTATCTTCTCCTGCTTCTAACACCCCTCCATCTCTCTGTGTGTCTTTCTCTCTCTGTGCAGTGTTCAGTCAGCTGTGGTCGGGGAACCAAGCAGCGGGAGATAGCCTGTGTTTATCAGAACCAAACCCAAATAGAGGAAGAGCGCTGCAGCCATCTGTCACGGCCCCGGACACAGAAGGCCTGTCGGGCCAGAGGATGCCCCAGTTGGAAGGCCAACAGGTGGAGGGAGGTATGTGTGTTTTTGGCTGTCCCTGCTGGCTCACAAAATATCCTGAGCCCCTCAAGGACCCTGCTCACTGTAACTGCTAGCAGCTGAGACGCCAGTACAAACACAGCCAAAAACTTCCCAGAGCTTGCAGATGTAGGACATGTACACACCAAGCACCTGTCCAATCACCAATCAGTTTACACATGTTGAAGAGCAATGTGCCATTTCCCCCTGTGTGAGCTAAACACCACGGGCTGGATTTGCACAACTGTTTATGCAACACGCTTGACCTGTGTACTTGAGGATTAAAATGTTGAGGAAAAAAAGTTCAGAAAATTTCAGTTTTTGCAGTGTCAGGAGGAGGGTCGTCTTTGGAAGCAAGAGCAGATATAACATTGAGCTTGAATCTGGCCTTTTAAGAAAAACTTTCTCACAAGCTGGCCACCAGGTTAAATAAAACATATATATAATGTAGAAATGTATCTCAAGGCTACTCATTAACTGTTGAAATGGATGGAAAATCTAAATTTAACATCAGGCTATATCAGTCAAATCAATCCAAAAACTCAATTCAAAACTAAGTTTAAATGCTACTTAAACAAATTCTTTCATCAATCCATGTTAAGACAAGACAGATTTTTAGTCCTATTTTTCTTTGCCTTCCATGTGTTGTTTTGACTTGCTCCAGTTGTTGTCTTTGCCGTACGTTGACATGCAGCATCAAACACTTTTGGAGCAAAGTAAATTCATACAGCACATACATGCAGTATTCATTAAACATTAAAATAAACAAAAAGCAAACACAAAAAAAAAAAAAAAATGAAAGACCTGAAACCTGAAGCTAAAAACCTGACCTGACAAGAAAACGTTCTGTTGGGTTTGGGAAGCCGTCTCCTATTCTAGTGAATTTTCAGCCCAATACAGGATGACATGCAAAAGCTGACTCATGCCACTCACTTTCATTTGACTGGATGACCTGACAATTATTTTGTAGCCAAAAAGCATAGCAAGTTAACATACTGGACAAAATACACACAGAGATCAAGAGCTCTGGCTTTGCCATTGCCAAGCGAGCTCTCCCATACAGATGAAAGCATGGTGTTAAGAATGACAAATGTCCCCAGGCACAGCAGGTTTCTGTAGCATTGTAGACTGGCGCAACCAGACACTGGCAGGGCAAAGGCCACGCACAAGAGAGTCACCAGGGGGGTGAAGTCACAGTCACGGTGGAGCCGACCACACAGCTCTGATGTCTGCTACCGAGCGGCTACTCATGCAGCCAGTAACACATTTTTGATCCTAAGTCACTGGGCCAGGGCACGGCCCAGCAGGCAGCACGGGGAGAGAGATGTCAAAACCAAAAAATTTATCACAAGTAGAGAGAGCAGACTGAGTGGGGAGAAGTTTTGTCATGCTCTGACAAGTTATCCACGGCAGCAAGTATCTGTCTGGAAACACAGTTCACACAGAGAGCCTGCATTCTTTGTATCTCAGTGAGTAATGTGTGGAAATACTTCATGAGCTCAAGGCATTTTTGGAGATAGAATATTCTCAAAAAAAAAAAATCCTCTCCATGTCCTGTATAAAATGTCATGTCTCCTCATCGGCCTACTTAGAGGTGTGAAATCCCAAAGGGTCCATAAAGACCCACCTCTGTCTCCCCTCATGAGACTTCTGCCACTCCCTAGCCTTTGAGGGCCTCCTTCTCCCTCTCACTCTCCCTTGCTGGTGTCTGGAAGCAATCATCTTCCTTCACATACCACCAGTAACCATGAAATCCTCAACTAGAGCATAAAGACATGTTTTATATCTTAACATCCATGCCTGTGACAACTTTGGAAACCTCAGCGCCCACCGTTTAGGCTATTCCACAGCTACTCAGCCCTCTCAGTCACCTCTGACTGGGGTGTAATGGGCAACAGGGTAGTGGACCTGAGGGAAATTCAGCCTTATGGGGTGGGATATCCTGTACTAAGCACTCCAGGGACACAAGAATAGTTATTTACTTTTTATTGGCTGCTTGTAATGTTGATGAGACATTATTTTCACTCATTCTGTTAAGTTATTGTATGTAATTCTTGGTAAGAGCTTCAGCTGAACAGCTAAATGTAAATGTATATGTATTATGAGGTGATATGGTTTGGGTTCACCCCCACTTATATCACTTTTAGCATGCAGGGTTTACTTTTACTGCAGGGTTTTTTACTTTTTTTGTACTGGGTTCTACCTACATGGTTTACATTTTTTTATTTCACTTGCAGATCCAATACAAATGATCATGATTTATTTGTAATTTTAGCATATTACAAGGCTAAAAATTAGTTTAGGATTGTGTACATAGGTCATTGGAGGCGAAGCTGATAATTACACGGGACTGTTGCAGGGATCCAAACACAGAACAGGGATTAAAATGCTGGTTAACTGGTTTATACTAAGCTCAAGTCCCAAATGGTAGTTCAGTTAAGTGAAAAAGGAGTAGAACAGACCTTTGACGTCTGCTTTTATCCACTCACCTCTCCACTATCTCCACTATTGTTTTAAAATCTCTACTTCTCCCCTCTCCAAAAACAAAAAACAAAAAAACACACAGATCGCCCAGCCCCTAAAGTCTGGAGCTACTCAACACTAAAATGGAAGTCTCCTCATTTTTCATCTACACTTGTAGGTCATCTCTAACAAGGAAAACCATAACTCTTTTGCAGGGAGATTAGAATCAAATTTCGTAAGCCATGACAGTGAGCAGCAGCCACAGCCGTCCTAATAGCAGTTTCTGTTGTAATGCTTTGCAGGATATTGGGAAATTAGCCTCTTTCTGATTTATGTTCGTTCAAGGTCAAAATTCCTCTACTGTATTTTGCTCTCTTTTTAAATTTGTGGGCTTAAACATTGACATTCAGCAATACACTATACACTAATGAGAGATAAATAACATATATATATATACATATGTACGTTTTTGGAAATTTGATACTTGCTGTTTGCTCCAAGGGCATTATACTGTAAATATCAGGGCAGGCAGTAGGGGCATTACAATGAAATCAGCCTGATCAGCTCAAGCACTGCGGAGTGCTTCCTCAGCATGCAGGTACACTTCTCAAAGGACATCAGAGAGATGTATGAGATAGACCTGTGTGTGACCCCAGCTCTGCAGCCCACAAAGACGCGACAAACTGGATTTAGATTTTCGTACATTGTTAAGTAGCATCAAAGCAGCAACTGTGAGACTGCAGACCAAACAAGGCACATTCTGAGATATTGTCAAACTGAGGTCAGCTCGATGGGGAAAATGTTCATATCCCCAACTAAAATGCCCCCCCCAATAAAAGCTGACATTGATTAAGTACACTGATGGTGCGTCCTTGAAGAAGGGGAGTTTTGGAGGAAGGCTGAGAACACAAGAAGAAACGTGGATGAGAAATTGTCTGTTGTTGCCTAACTGTCATTCTGATGAGTGTGCTTTTTGTTTTTTCGTGTTGCTAGTGCTCTGCCACCTGTGGAGTCGGAGTCCAGAGCCGAGACGTGTACTGTAGGCTGAAGGGCACAGGACGGGTGCGAGAGGAGCTGTGCGATGCTCGAACACGTCCCACCAATGTCCAGCCGTGCCAAACTGCGGAATGCACCCGTTACACTTGGATTGCTGGTGAATGGCAAGAAGTAAGCAGAGATTCTTTCTCTTTCGCTCTTTCTTACCCCCCCCTCTCCCTCCCTCTTGCCCTCGCAGTGTGAGGTACCCATGTTAAATCATCTTATTAGTGTTTTTATTGGTGTTTTTTATCGTCTCACAAGATCTCTCTCCACCATTAGAGATGGAGGACCTGCGCTGAAGGTAGAACTGTGTTCTTTTGTCAAATATGAGGGCTTTTCTGATAACCATCATTATCAAAACCTCAGAATGCCGATGGCCATCAGCCCTTTTGTCTTGTTGAGTATTATCACTCTTCTGTGTCACGCTAGCACACTCTCTCTTTCATGTCCCCTTCTTTGTCCTTAAAAGTGAAGCGTGAAAGAGGAGCACCATGTAAGGACTTTGTACTGAAGGAGTTTTTGCAGGGTTAAGACTCCCATGTTGCCAGTACAACCTACTGTTTTTCAGTTTTTTTTTTCAATTTCAATGAATTCAAAGCAATTTTCATGAACTCCAGACATACAAGACATACAAGACAGTGACACTGTCCCTGTCATTATTTTTGATTGCTCCTGTGAAAAAAGGGCACTAAATGTACCTGCATCCCAACACAGTAGCAAGAAAAGTAGAGAAAATAGTACCCACACACTGACTGATTGCTCCTACAAACCATCACTGAACTGTTACTGTGGTTCTTGAGAGACAATGGAGACTTCCATGTGTGTCGTTGCTAAAAGTACAACACTGCCCCCTCTGCTTCTCACCAGGCATTGAACAGTTCTGCAGTCTTACTGATGTGTTTGGTCTTCTTTGTAGTGTAATGCAACCTGTGGGGAAGGCATCCAAGCCAGGGAGGTGGGCTGCGTGGGCCCAGGGATGATACCCGTCCAGAGGGACTACTGTGAGCCCTCATCTCAGCCTGCCTCGCAGCAGCCCTGCAGTGGAGCGCCATGCCACTACATGTGGATGACAGGGGAATGGTCACAGGTAGGAATGAAATGAATGCTTTTTTATAGTATAGTTTATTATGCTTTAATACTGATTATAGTTAAAAATGAAAAAAAAAATCTTTGCCTT
>OMLB01062558.1:4055-52703 GCA_900302555.1 Myripristis jacobus | reverse complement strand
GTTTATGTACGAGCCACTTTTGCAGGGCTCATTGCGCAGAGATAGCTTTGTACGTTAAATGAAAACAGATACTACAGCCCCTGAAGAACTACTTTGATTCCATGCCAGAAGCCTGCCTTGGTTCCCAAAATCTAATCTACGGATTTGGAAGAGTTTTGAGGCACGACAACAATCCCCCCTCAAAAACAGATTTCTAGTGAAACCAAGCTGTGCAGAGGTCCTTTCAGGCTCTCCAGGCTATGAAGAAATTAGAAAAGAAAAAAAAAAAACTTGCCTGGCCTGCTTACTTTGAGCAGACACCAGATATCTTTAAGGACTGAGCTGAAAAACACAAAAGCGCACTGAGGATCCGCATAAATGTTTACCATGAACGACAGACTGCTTTGAGAAAACAGCACTGGCCCCTCTGTAAAGACTGGCTATCCTGATTCAAACCGCTGTGCAGTGGATGAATGGGTTTGCACTGATGATTAAAAATGGCACAAACTATTTTTTCATTGTTAAATTTGCAATGTTTGATGAAAGGTTAGGTTAGGTTTTTGGAAAATTCTCACACAGCACTGAAATTGTATCCAGTAGCTTTGCCTTTGTTGATCACAACTTGTCTACGATGCTACCTCAGCCACTAAAATCTACCTATATTTATTTCACAGCTCCAGTAAAAGAATATCTGCCGGTTGAAATGCAATCACTGTAGAGCATCTGATGAACTTCCAACACACCTCAGCACACCATCACATTACAGGGATTGTGACAGTAGATTATATACCAAGAGGTAAACATCTAACACTGCATTTTTTTTTGCCTCTTTTTGATTTTGTGTTGTTCCTCCTTGTACCCCAGAGGCATTTGTTTTCTTGAACTGAGCAACTAGCGACCCCTAGTGTATCAAACAGGGTCCAATGTTTGTATCGTACACTGTTCCTCTTGGGAATTGAACCACACAATTTCAGCCTTGATGGTCAAATGCGGCTCTGACCTTATTCCCCAAGTGACTGAGGTGAGTTTAAGTGCCGTGTGGGCTGTGATCACTCCTCTTTGTTAGGCTTTTGTTCTCAGTGGGGCAGTAATTATGTTGTATGGCATTCTGGATAAAAGCGTCCAGAGGATGTATGCTATGATAGATATATTCATTCACCTTTTCTGACAGTATGTGGCCTGCAGAGAGCCCACCAACCCAACCCCATAACAATATGAACTGTAGTGGACACATTGTTAAAGAGAGAGAGAGAGAGAGAGAGAGAGAGACTCGGGCTTACCCACCTTTTTCTTTCTTATAGCTCTGCATTTGAGAAGAGACAAAATATGTCAGATTACAGCTTACAGGCTCTGATATAGCATAGTTTATAGACTAAAGCAATTATAGATTAGATCCTAACATTGGTAGTTTGCACAGATTTTTAGTTTGTGCATGGAGAGTGCCTCAGCGTTGCCTCAGCTCCCTCCAAGTTGGAGCTGTTGGGACAGGAGGTGTGATGGCTGTCAGCCTGAAAGAGCTTGTCGCACTGCACCTTGCCCACCTCCTCACCCTCAGTGGTGACACATATCAGTGGCCTCTTGCTCGGTGGGAGATCCACGACACACATTTTGTATTTAATGACGCTGAGCTGCATATAGGTAACACTGCACCATCTGGAGATGCTCTCCACCAGATTCCTATTAAACTCCTATAATACAATGCATTTCCCTCACCAAACCTGTTATTAAATTATTATTAAATTATTGCATTAGTGTTAGTGTTAATATTAGTACGGCCATTTTGTGAATTGTGGTAGGAATTTTCCCAAGTGCAGGTTTAATAGATACAGACGTTCCTTTATCCCTTATGACATAAATGTATTTTGTTTGCATACCATGTAAACGTTTTGTGCTTTGCACTGCTGCACATTTTTCACAAATATCTTAAACTTTCTCCTTGCACATCAATTGTACCTGCCACCATCCATCCTTTCATTATACAGAGAATGATCTTTTTTTTTTGCATGGTTGCATCTTTTTTTGGCATTGTATCCCTGCTGCCATTTTTAAAAGTACCTTGTTGAAACCTGAATTCTCCTTGTAGACAGTAAAAGTGAAGCGGGCTAAACTCAACTTCAGTGGGATGAATTCCATCCATCTGCCCGTTCAATAAAGAGCAAGATGCATCTTTAATTGCTGACCAGTAGATGGTGCTAAAGCATTGCAAAACTACTGGCTGACTTCCATGGTGTTGACTCTAAAAACTCAAGAAAGGTTGTCTGTGGGCAAGGACACAAACTGTCAGTTCAGTAAGTTTTATGTTGTTGTTGTTTTTCCACCAAATTCCTGTGTCCTTATGCTGTCCTTTTGTGCTGTACATGAGATTCATTTTTTTGCAAGTATGCAATGAAAGCTGCCAATATCTTTGCTTCGAATAAACTTTAAGTGTAATCTCTTGTTTATTAGCTGTGATTGGGGATTAAAGTAGCTGAGTGACTGAAAAGGTTTGATAATATGGTAATATGAGGTAAATTTCATCTCTTGAGATTCTGGATACTGCAGCCTGGTCTCTGCTTACTCTGTGTACATTGGTTATGTAAACAGCAGTGAGCAGAACAAGCTGCCTAGGGGGTAGAGCGCTCCATTCAAATGATGTTCAAATTATTTTCAGGATCCAATTTGTTGTAGGAAGAGAAGCTTGCCTGAGGCAGTGCTCGAATTACCTGACTCTGCCCACACACATACAAAAATCCTACAGTGGAACACTTTGGCTTGAGCAGTATCAGTTTCATCTTTTTGATTCACCACGTCTGCTTCACCGTCCATGAGAACCACACACATGATCACACGATTCTCCTCACTGCAAACTAGGTTATCAGTGTTTTTGGGATGTAAGCGATTGGCGCCTCCCTTCTAGACCGTACTGTCATTGGCATTGCCGGTGATTTTGAAGGGGACAGTGTCAAATTTGAGTGTAACTGGGTGAGACTGAATGAGGTCATTTTTAGGTATTGTGTTACATGTCTACAGTGTCCATTTTGTAACAGCTGCATACGATGTGTGTGGGGGGGATTGCAAACCGTGGTCCGACGTCAACCACCTATTCACTGCACATGGCCCTGTGGTATGGTGTCAGAGATGGGCATGGTCCAACTGCAGGAGATATGGACAGGGCGGGGGGTTAGTGGTGGACCCCTGGGGGTTTAGAAGTATGTGCCAATGGTCTATATGCACATGTGGTCTGCTGGAAAATGGAGTCGCATTGTTTGATCCATGAAAGCGAGACTGGGGTGTGAATCGCACATTAAGGCTACCAGAGGACAGAACACAGTGAGTGAAGTATGAGGGGATTTTCACATTTACTCAGGGATCTTTTTTTATGACTCCATGCATTACTTGGCAGGCGAAACTCAGATGTCTTTTGGATATATTTTGCAGGCTTTACCGAGGTCAGTGTCCTTTTCACGCTTTGCACAAACAAAGCTGACGTTTTCACACCGAACAAAGTGGAGGGGTCGTACAAAGCATGCAAACGCTAATTTAGAACATTCACAGAATTATGAGCAGTGGCAGTGTTGTATTTGTGGAAAAAAAACTTTCCCATTGTAAAACCCTGGGCCATTAGGCAGCCTGGAAAATGTTGCCCCGTGTCCACATAGCTAGAACGAATGAGGCAAAGGCCAGACATGGCTACAGACGTGAGCTGTGACCGGCCTTTTGTGTGTGAAACTGGGAAGCAAGACATTTGACAATAACAGCAGAGGAAAAAAGCTCATTAGTTTTAACAGCTTAACACTCCAATCAAGTGAGCTATCTGGAGACTTTTACACACCGCTGTTGCCCACCAGGGTGTATTAAAACTAAAAACAGAAAGTTGTCTTTGTTCTGCTGCAGCGAGACTAACAGGAGGCCTGTGAGGTGACGTGTATGTAGCCCGGTTCCTCACACACACACACACACACCCGACGTGATGTCACATAGCTATATAAGCTACTGAGGACTTCCAAACAATTTCTTTCTTGTGGGCTTTTTGTGCTATGTGTGAAAAAGAAGCTACAGTTTTTGCTCCATATACTTTAAATGTGTTCAGTGGAAAATTCTTGCAGCACTCATGAAGAAGAAGTTAGTGGTCATGAGGGAATTCCTTTCAAGGTAACTCAGAGGAGAGTGCATGCGTTTTTCCATATCCAATTGTCTGCCTGATACAGAGGACAGATTTTATTTTATTTGAAGCAGAGGGGATGCATCAAACTTAAAACTAAACTGAGAAAAGCCACAGAGCTCTTGCTTCTTGAAACATTTCAAATGTCAAAACATGCACTGTATGGCTCCTTTGATGTTGCAAAATGACAGTGTTACTCAATGCTGAATTGCATTATCTGTCACATACTATAAGTGCCATCACATTCCAGGTTGCATTACATTTTGCCTCTCAAAGTAATGATTTCCAATGTCTCTTGTGTCTCCACAAACCTGTGAGAATGGTGGTATAACACCATTTTTCCCCATCCTTTTCATGTTTCGAACCCCCGGGTTGACGTTCAGTAAGCCACATACCCCCATCTGAAGTGATTGTGTCCTCAGGATCCTGATGTGAGAGGACATTTTGGTTTGTGTGTTAGGGTTTTATATGATTTAGATTCCATACTTGAACACTCAGGTGAGAACACCCAGGTGAGGATCCTGTGGATCCCTGAACCCTACTTTGAAAAGCACCAGTATAAGATACTTTTGTTGACATCGAGTCAATACATTTACTTTCAGATTTAATCCATATGTGGTGGTGCTACTTATACAAAAATGGGTGCAATTGCCTCGCTTTATACGAGCTAAGGAGGGCACTGTTGTCCTCAGCAAGTAGATTTTCTGTTTCTTCTTACCTATAGTACAAGCACATCTCCATCCCTGAGATGGTAGAAGAGATATTCTGGAAGCACAAAACAACGTTATAGAGGGTGAGGAGGGTATCACTCCGATCTGCGAGTGTTGGGTAAGAGCAATTGGAGATGATTCATGTCCCCTTCTGTGCTGATCCATAACCCGGGCTTTGACAAGGTTAACTTGTGTAAATCACTTCTCTGAAGGATCCTCAGCAAAATGAAGCCACCCTCTCTGTGATTTACTAAATCCTAGGTTCTTCTCTGTCGCAGGGTACATGCAATCTCTGGAATACAGAAAATGGGAAATTCTTAAAGACTGAAAGGCTGGATTGAAAACTGGAAATCCACAAGAAAGAAATCCTTTCTACAAGTTAGTAATCATATTTTGTCCACCATGGAGCTGCCTTATCTCACAACTATTCCCCCTTCAAAAGACCCTCAAACCCCCTACAACATGTCCTCCCCAAAACATCTCCACCCCTCTGTCTACCTGCTTTAATTAAGAGCCAGTCTAAGTGGCCCAGCCATGTTGGGGGTGTGGTGTGTCTGGGCTGGAGTGTTTGTGTGTGTGTGTGTGTTCATGTGGGTGTCTCTGTGTATGAGTGTCTGTGTGTTTATATTTCCACAAATATGCCCAATCACACACACAAAGTCTGTCCTTGTGGTAAGAGGGGCACTCGTCCCCTGTCTGTCTCATGGTATTGACACTCAAATGCAGACAGAGCCACTTCAGCGCTGCAGTACAATGTCAGCGACAGGCACTTATCACACTGTGGCCCTTCATCCACCATTTGCTGTCTGAGGCTCTTGATATTATCATGTGCTCATATGCCACTGAGAAATTTAACATTGAATAGCCATTTAACAGAATGGTTGTAAACTAAATGGTTATAGACATCCTTAGGATTTAAAAGTGGATGAGGCAGCTATTTTATGTCTTCTTGCAGACAGAAATGGAATAAATTGTACGTGCAGTACATACTGTGTAGGCGTTTTCTCCATGTAGCTGATATGTCCACATTAAATACCCATATATTAAACATATTTGTATTTGGCTAATGACTCCCATAGACTTAAAGTCTTTATGCTAAGCTAACATGAAATGCTACCCATAGGAACTGAACCACTGGACATACAGAGGGGAACATGGTATCAAACATCTTGTCTCAGTCTGGGTAAGTGTTTTCATCTATGCACATAGATAGATAGATAGATAGATAGATAGATAGATAGATAGATAGATAGATAGATTGGTCCCAAACTGGGAAATTCACAGCAGCATAGAGTATATAGTTACATATAGATCTTCAGTATATATAGGCCACACAAATGCCACCATATGGTTAGTTATGTCTAGTTATACTATGTTAGTTAGGGGTATGTTTAGTTCCTATATGACTACTGTACATGCAGTAAATGACAACATTTTTCTGGTATAGTTACATATACAGTATGTTTATTAGTTAGATTTCTGTACTGGCTGCCATATGACCAAAATAAATATTGGTGCATACACTTCTCTCGTGCATTGTCTTGGTATTTACAGCTGTTTCTGCATTGTTTAGCTATGTAGACATGTATTCACTGCTCAGTCTAAAAGCAGGCTATCTATAGCCAAAAGGCTCCTGGCCTATACAACAGCTAAAGCAGACATGCTTTGTTGAAATGACATCTACAGCACAGTGGGATCTATTTCCAAAAGTGTTTCTGTAGATATCCGCTCAGTGCACATACTGTACTTTGACAAGGGAATCGTAAACACAGATGCTTTGTTGGGAGGACGAGATGTATGTATGCTTGGCATGTGAAGGTTGCTTTTTTGACAATGTGTACCACTGTTGCTCAAGCTCTCCATTACTGGGGAAGAATCTGGAATCCTTTTTCCAAAATGTAAGGAGTATTTGGAGTCCAGAGGCTGTCTGCTGTGAGAAATGATGTGCTGTGTGAGCACCGAGTAAATCAAATAATGGTGGCTGCACTGAAATGTCCAAAATAACGAACATGCAATCTTAACTTTCATTACTGCAAATCAGTCTTTCTGCCAGCACACTAAAAATGAACCATGGAGCTACTGTACCTTCCAGGCTGAAGAGTACATGCATTGTGTTCAAAGCAATGTAAAAATAAAAGCCTTATGCCTTATACCCTACTATACATGATGCACAGTGTATCTCTACAGTGGTGAATGATATACACCATCCAGTGTACAAATGATTCATGAGGTTCCCACATGCCATCATGGCAGTGGGATTTTTGATTTTGTTTAGCACTCCATATGGTACCACAATTCAAGGACGTTCACTTCCCAGCTGCTTGTGGCACATTTATTGGCACAAAGCACAGTATCAATGGCCGCTTTCTCCAGACTGTCTGTCACTTGCCATAAGGACGAGCTTTGACTGAAATTAATTGGCTCATATGACTTGCTAGACACATGATGAGATGTATTCTAATTAGACAACTGTCCTTGGCACAATATTAACCCTTAGCCTGCTGGATTTGAAACTGTGGGCAAAATGTTCCCATCGTTTGTTTGAACGGCTCACTGAATATGCAAATTTTTATTGCTTTGTCACGATGATACGCAGGACTTGTCCTATCTGATCGAAGACAGCTAAAAATAACTTTAAAGACTGCTTGCTGGAAGTGACTCATGCTTTTTCCTGTTAAGTCTATAAACGGATTTTTGCTGGCAACAACAGCCCGGCTCGTGGCAGAATTTGGGGTGGATGAGCTTTCATCTCAAAGGTAAGGACTGAATAGAAGTTGTCAGACATACTGCCACATGTCCCATACAAGCAAAAACCACTGACATCATTTAGTGCTCATTTAGAGGTATTGTACTAAATATCCACTGTTGGCTTTGTCCAGCTTTTTGTTTGTGTGTTTACTCTTACTTTTGTTGTGAGAAACACACACTGTACCGAGCCGGTCTCCATGACAGCAATAAATAGCCCACAAACACACACTTTTTCCAAAGTCCTTATCTATTTTGGTGATAAAGTCCTTCCCAGGGCTATTTTCCAGTGCGAGGCCATTACAAAAAGCAGAGTACCATTGAAAGCAGTGCACAGAAGCTGAGCCCACACAGAGAGGCCATTCGAGCGCAGTGTTGATGCTTAGCCAGATAAGCAGAGCATAGCCAAAGCAAAATTCTCTGTTGTCATCCTTCTGTCCCACCTTTACACCTCTCTCATCTTCAACTATTGTTGCGTGGCCCTTCACTGACATGCTGTTATCCCTGCATGAATCCACACACACAATGAGGCTTAGAGGATCCTTTTCTCTGAGAGGAGATGGACCCATAGACCGGGACAAAGGCCTCAAACTATCCAAATTATCTCTGCTGGGTGTTCCTCAAAAGGTATAATAGCTATCTGGGGAAATCATCTTAAATGTTTGTGCCTTCAATGTCAAAGCAAAGAAACTTCTTATTGTGCAAAAATGCATCACATCATACAAGAAATGTCAGGTGGGATTTCTTTCTTTCTTTCTTTCCTTCTTTCTTTCTTTCTTTCTTTCTTTCTTTTTGTTGTTTGCAAGGTTGTAATTTTATTTAGGCACACACACAAAATATCTCAGAAAATGCTACAGTAATGTTTGATGTCTGCATGAGTGTGGAGTCTGAGCGTGGAAGATGCTTATTACAGTGGGAGGTGGAATTTTTCTCCCATCTTGATTTATATCAGGTGCAAGACCATGGATGGGTAATTTGGCTGATAGAGGCATTTTTATGACAGTGCTCTGCTGTTAGTGGAAATGATAGGCTTGCTCTACAGTATGTGTGGACTGGAGTTTACCCCCTTTCTTTTGTCTCCAGCTGATTCCCCTGGAATGTTTGTCTGGGCTCATCCCCTGTAGAGGAGCGTCACCTGGAATTTGTAGCTGCACCTGAGATGGAGACAAGCCCTGAGATCTACATGTGTGAGATTAACAGACAGACGGGACCAGATTAACCATCCTGCTCAGTGCTGCTTGAGGTGTTGCAACCCTTCTGCAACTGCTGAAAAGACATTTTCCTTATCAAAATGCCGCTGGATTGAATTCAAGCTATGGTTGAAATGCCATTGCAGTGGTGAATATGGTAAATGCATTCACCACTGTGAACTGATTTGCTTTCCATGTGTGATAACCTCGAGATTGAGTTGGTCCTCCAGATAAAAATGACTCCATAGGCCGTTTGTACAGCAGCTTATTGCAACCTAAAGTTAAGTGAACTCCAGCGGTCCTGTAAACAATGACACTATGGTGTAGTATTAAGGGAGTGAAAAATTCTGCATAAGGGGCTTGGTGTGGTGGCAGATGGGTCAATCAACAATCTTTTACTTAGCCTTCTAGATTCAAATCCAAGTTAGAGCAGTGTTTGCTCTTTAGGTAGCCAATGTAAGGTATCTAATGCTAGCAAGTGTAAGTTAACATTTCGTAGCCTCAACCCTGACCTTTTCTCCTAGCTTTAATCATTATGACAAACCTTTACCTAAACTCAAGAATAACCTTTTCTTAACATTTACCAACATTTGCTAAGAAATTTTAGCTTGCCATCTATCAAAGGTGTGTGTGGTCGTATGAATTTTGTCTGTCTATCTGTCTGTCTGGAGAGCGTAAGTGTATCAGTGCACTGAGTGTGTGCATGTGCATGTGAGTTTGTATGCAATGTGTTCATGCAAATGACACCATGCTGACAAAAAGCAGCTGCTAGGAAATAAAGTACAATAATGTTCAGTTCAAAGGCTGCTTTATTCAATTTGAAATGTTTGTCCGACCAGTACTACTCTATTAGCAGGGACTTCTGGCAAAGTGGTAACCCTGATGATACACGGCCATGCACAGACATGCAATGTGGTTAACTCCCTGATTTATGTCTGCAAGTTTAATGATGAACCAAAATGCTGATTGGGTAAACCAATTCAACTTGTACAAGAGAAAATGGTTTTGCACTGAGCAAAAACAACCAGCTAGAATTGATATTCTTTCCAGTCATTTATACCATTAAACAAAAGTTAGGCATGTCTGCATTCTCAGAAATGAAAAAGAAATGAAAAATGACTGTAATTATAAAAGTCTCAGGCTGATTTTTTTTCTTTTGCAAGATGGCAGTCTGCAGAGGTCACATTGATGTCATTTAGGGTGGTATGTGCGAGCTCTGGAATGAGTGGGAAAGCAGCAGAACCAGGTTTTAGACGGGCTTAAGATGTTGAAAAAATACAGCCAAATTAAACCGAACAGCTTGGTTGTATGCACAAATAACTCCAGGGATATCTCGACGTTTTTCCTGGCAGCGTGTGCAAGATTTTCAACTGTGCAATGAATATTTTCTGCCCTTCGTGCCACCAAAAATACTATAGTGACATTGCAGAGCACTTATCATCTAGAAAGGATCACCAAACTTATATGCAAACAAGATGGACTGGAGAAACGAAGCGTGGGAGTTATTCAGGATCATCCAGGTGGATCCTCCACTCTAGGTTTTAAGGGGTAATATTTTGGTAGCTCAAGGGACTGACCACCAGTTATTGCAAGCAGTGACTATGCTGATAGTTGTGGTATGGTGTGGTATGGTACAAATCTAAATTCTGACTAATATACAGACCCAAACATAGCAAACATAGCAAAACAAAGACTTTCCTGAAATAATAAATTACCTTGACTGTCTAACCCAAGATCCCAGAGGGATTCGTGCAGTATGTTTAAATATAGATCAACAACAATGTATTGTTTTCAGGTGGTGGGTATGTGGAAGGCAACAATATGAGCGGCTTTCTTTGCTGCACTGAAATATGACTAAAATATCCACCGAGAGCAGGGATGTTCTGTATCATATCTTTAGACCTTGGCGCTGTCACATTCCTTCACTGGCTACAAATGGCAGCAGTGCTCCTGTCTAGGTCTGTGTCTGACAAAGGGCTGTTGTTTTCCCAGCCTTTTCTCTTTTCACACACCAGCCCCTTGGCTCAGAGCAGCTGCTGAGGCATTAGAATGAAATTATGGGAATATTTGTTCTGCGCGCTGTCGATATGGTTTGAGCATTGATTCTGTCCATCCCTTTTTCCTGTTCAACCCCTGATTTTCATTTCCTGGACACATGATATGGTATCAAAGCGATTTTATACATGCATTCGTAACCAAAGCAAACGCCAAATTCGGGACCCTACCGATTGTTTCTGAATTGAGAACTGCATGATTTTATGGTGAAATGGCTGGTTTTGCTCTTCCAAAAGGTAAGCCTTTACACAGAGCTATACACAAATTTTGTTTTTGCATTTCTCCTCAATGACCTTAGAAGACCCATGAACTCATACTCATATTTTATTGGAACTGCACATGTACATTATACGAGCACTGCAGCTATCAAACCATGACGTTACAGGCAGTGTACCATGAAACAAAATATGAATCAAAAAAACCTATCAAAGCAAACACTGTAGTTTTTCTTTTTCTTTTTTTTTATTTTAATTCTGTCCCATGGCTTTGTTAAAAAAAAAAAAAAAAGTATGTGCTTTTACAGCCTGGAGTCATCCATGACAAAAAATTATAAAACTGTTAGCCTGCAGATCACAGACGAGGTGGAAGCCCATTTGTCATGGGTTCTCATGGAATCGTTGCCGCGGCAGGAGTCTCCTCCACCGTGTCAAAGTCGGCAAGGATGGAGTATTTGGCAAAGCTGCAAAGGACCAACTGAGAAACTGCTGTGCTAGGGAAATCCGGGAAAGAGAATCCTTTTATAAACAGGGATTCAACAACCCATTTTTTGTGTAACCATGACAAAGAAACACACATAATAGTCAAACTTTGCTGGGACAGGAAGTGTTGTCATATCAGCTTTTGATATGCACTTTACTTCACAGGTGTTGGGTGATGACCTCCTTTTTTTAGGAGCAACTTAAGCCTGCATAGATTATACTGCATGTGACACATATTGATTTCCAGGAACTTTCAGGACCCATAACAAAAGTCCTGTAATCAGAAGGTCCCTGCTTTGATCTCCCTCGATTCCAGGTGACTACCCTGCTGATGTCTGCTGGAAAAAATTCTTTCCACCGCTCTCCCCAGCTCTGATTTCTTTTCCCAGCACTTTCTAAGAAGATCACTCTCAGGTCACATGTATTTTGCCTGCAGACTATTGTTCTGACCCTTGCACTCCTTACTAACAGCAGTTGAAACAGTGGTGATTCAGAACCTTAAGATTCTACTGTTGTACTCGTTATTACATCAAATTAGTGCTTAAAATGTAAAAATCACTCCCTACAATCTCCAGGGGAACTGCTAAGTGGCTGACTTACTGTAGTAGTCAGGCACATTTTTCTTCAAAGATCCACATTACACAATCTTTTAATCAGTCAGTGTAAGTGTACGAAAACTCCTCTATTCCCGCTCCACTCCCAGCATGGACTTGGCCTCAGCCCTCCAGTGTCTGCGAGGTGCTAATTCTCGCTGAGGTCTGGAAAGTATTCCACCTCCATTAAAAATCAGCGCAGCCTGACTCCTCAGCAAATTTGCAAAATTGATTTGGTGTGTTGCAGACAACCACAGCCAGTGCAGACCGAGCCAGTCCACAAATTACACATGTGTTGCGTGAAAACGTGTGTGAAAAGGTGCGAGGCATACAGAAGGAACAGAACAGAAATAGGCCTGCTGTGCTGACAGATTTTGTGGTTTTCATTCTACATGCTTCAACATTTGAAAAGAGATTAAACCCTTTTTTTTTTGGTGGAATGAAATGGTGTATTCCATAAAACAAAGCAATTAAATTGTGGTTATTATTAGTTAATTGTGTCAAAATCAATGCATGAGTTTAAAAGGCCGTTAGCCTAAACAACATGGTAAAATATAATTGTTTGAGGTACAAGAGTAAATGGCCACATCGCTTTTACAAAAAAAACTGGAAAATCATTGCACAATTACAGCTTCAAATAATAAAGATCGTGAGTACCCTGTCGGCTTTAAGTTTCCGAGAAAATACCTGAGGTCAAAGAGTGCTAAGTGGGCAAAAGTATGCTAATAGTCCATTATAATTTCTCTTTGCTTTCAGAAGTGAAACAAATCTGATGAAAAAGAGCAGTGCGCTGGCTGGCCTCTGATTTGGTCCATACTTATCTTAGACTTGGCAGTCTGTGGCAACAAGAGGATTGTATTTGGAATGATCTAACATGAGTATAAATGGTTTCCATGGGTAATTGACCCTTTTCCTGGACACACACACTCCAAGATCAAAAGGGTGTATCCTCTAGGCTCTTGAGAGCCACTGATTAAACATGTTTCAGAAGTATTTCCTTTCCATTTTAGATCTGGCAAAGGTATATGAGATGTATTTCATACTGTATAATAAAAAAAAACAAAAAACACAGTACTGCGTGCCTGTTTGCCTTTCTGCCTGGCTATGTATATCTGTGTGCATTTTTAGTGATGGGCGAGGGGAAGTGACGTGGCATGTTGCCAGCCAAATCTCAGTCTTGCAAGAAAGACAAGTGGCATTGTTCCAGGAGCAGATACCAGCTTTACTCCCAAATCCCCGCCGGCTGGACTGAAATTTCAGCCATGTAAAGAGAGCAGGAGTGGAGCAGGGCCTGACAAAAGATGACATTGGCTTGTAAGTTTTAGGCAATGACGCTCAGGGGGATTCCATTATGTGGCTGTCACACAGCGTTAGGCGAGACAGCAAACACTTTCATGTGTGGATTACCATTTACCCATTGGAGATAATAGATATTTGCCTTCGCTAATCCATTCCTCTATTGATTTTTTCTCCCCCTTTAATAACTTCTTGCAAGCAAGCAAATTTTAATAAGTGCAAGAATGCTGACATGTAAGAAGCTGGAACAAAGGGTTGTGTTTGACACAGATAAGCTGCTTAATGTATTTTTCCATACACATGTGAGATATAATATCAAATGTGACAACTTGATTAATTATTTCAAAGCACATGTGATTACATTACAGACAAACAGTGTTATATTTGCATGCATTGCTCTTTTTACAGGAACTCAAAATATAACCTTAGAGTTTGAATCTTTTTTTTCTTTCTTTTTTATGCTTACACTGTAGCTCCAAGTGTACAATACAACATTTTCCTGTATGCTAAAAAAAATCCTCTTATTTTTCACTCTTGTCTTTCAGAATGGGCTCCATTTTTGGAGTTGTTCTTAATAAATTCTAGGGTAACTTTGTTGATACTGTGTCACCTCATCTTTTACTTGTCTCAGTGTAATAATACTGGAACTACTAAGGATGACCAAACATTTAAATCTAACAAGCAGTTAATCTAGATGATGAGTTTAAATACAGTAAAACGCCACCTTTCTAAACAGCAATAGGTCTAGTAGTAATCCTGATGCTGAAAAATAATCCTGTTGAAATATTTCATATGGCTATTTTTAGATAAAAACTGCTAATCCTCCACTTGAGCCTGTTAACTCTTTGGAGGGCTATACCGTGGTTTTCATGTCAGCTAATTTAAAATCATACATCTGTAACCACTAAGTTGCCATATTCTAAATTTAGACATGCATATGCTGCCACTTTTACACAATCAAGAGACAGACCCCACCCAACCCCACCAAAAAATAAAACAATAAAAATTATATCTCACATTTGCTTTTGTTTTTCTTCATTTTGGTCCATTTCTGCATATATAAGTGTGCTTCAGTTTCCATTTGTACATTTTTGAAGCTCTTTGTGGGCAATGTATCTATATTGCGTAAACTTGCTGGCTACAGAAGGAAGAAGTGTGTCCCTGTCAGACTGGAGAGGCGAGAGGAGGGCAGATTCAGTTGTTCTGTGTCTGCAGAGTTTTCATCCTGGGCTTGGGCACTGGTGAAGGCTGTCCCCCCTCAGCAGGTGTGGGAACCTCTAGAAGCTTCTCTTGGGCCTGGGCTCCAGCCTGAGGAACAGAATGCTCATAGACTCTCGGTGGCAGCTTGGGACTCGGAGCAGGAGAGGCCTCAGTGGGATGCATCGTCTCATACTCTGGGCTGATAGACTCGTGTCTCTTGTACTTGTTCATCGGAACCATTTGGTGCTCCCCTTTGTCTCCCAGGCTGGTGAGGGTTTTGTTGCGCCTGTGCCGCCAACACAATATGATAATGATGATGAGCAGGAGCAGAATCAGAGACATCATCCCTGCTAGCACTGCCATTACTGCTTTTCGCTGAAAGCAAAGCTGGGCTGGTGGAGCTGGCTCTGAACCTCTACATGTTAAACGAATGGCGTTGCTTGTCTCCTTGCTGACATTGTTCGCTACACTGCATGTAAAGTTGTTCTTCCCTTTCAGCTTTGTTAATGATATGCTCAGCGTTTGCTTTGTTTCACTGGCTAGTGTCTTTTCATCCAGGGTCCATGAGAAAACCAAACCTTGAGGTTTGGTTACAAAGCAGGTAAGGGTCACAATGTTAGCCTTAGAGTCACAAACCTGCTTCACTTGGGGTTTTGATACTTTCTCCATCATGCAGAGACGACCGGTCCACCCTTTAACAAATGTCCCATTGTTATTGAGGACATCTGCTTTGTAAATCCCAGCACTTGAGAACTTCAGGTTCTTCAGCTGCAGAGATCCAGTGGCAGAGATGTCCTCCGACTTTCCAACAGACACTCTGCCTGGCTGCCCGTAGAAAATAATTGTGTTATTGTGTGTCCATCTCAACACATGTGTGTTTGCCAGTTCCTTATAGTCAAGCGGCAGAGACAGCATCTGCCCAACTGCAGCATAGAGGTCGCAGGTGTCCTTGTGAGTGACTGAAAGGTTGATGAATCCAGCCAGAATGATGATACTAAGTGAGGAAGCAAAACACGCCATGATATGTCCTCTGGATCATCCAGTCTCCAGTATCCAGTCTTTGATGAATTCTGTCCTCCCAAACCACCTCCTCAAGGTTAACTGGTGAAAATGATTTGCCTTTGTTATAGCTTCTGATTAATTTCTCTTAGCCTATGACTCTTAAACCAACAATGAGAAAAATCCAGATAAGAGGATACCCTCAATCTCAGCGTTGACTCTCTAGAGCCAGTTTGCACCCAAGAACAAAATTAAGCTCCGTAAGTATGCACCCAAAAGGGAAATGCACCCTCAGGAGGAAGGAACCTGTGTGAGGCAAGAGTCTACTTTCAGTTCTCTGTTGAACACAAACAGCTAACAGTGTCATGGCAGCGTGCGTGACCTTCCAACTCATATTCTCCGATCACTTGAATGATTCACTAGACTGAGTACAATTTGGCAACGTGTGATTTACGTAGTTGCCCACTAAACATAGCAGCACAATATAAATATAGACCTTAAGCAAGCCAAAGTTTGATTTTTTTTTGCTCTTTGGCCAGTGGATTCATACAGAGAAAAAAAGACCCATGTATAAATGTATGCTGTCAGTTCAGAGGTTTCTAAACCATGCTGTAGGATTCATAATCAGTGCCCTTAAATTACAAATCCATGCACATGAATTTCTAAACTGTGCCCCCTCGGACGATGGTCCCTGTTCTCTGAAGGAAAATAGGCCATGGTTTACAAATCCATGGGTATGGAGTCGCAATTCGAGGGCATGGATTATGAATCTGAGAGCACAGTTTGTAAAACAAATTTTTAAACCAAGATTAGATTTACACATGGATGTTTTTTTCTCAGCTGACCCCAGAAGTTTTCTACAGATTCAAAATGGTAAACAAAATGTACATTTTCATTGTTAGCGAATTCCACTATTAATCAGTAGCATAAAAAACTACCTTGCCATCCAAGCTAACCATCCAGGCTTGGATTTTGATTACCTGACATAGTGTAGGCCTGTGTTCAAGTGTTAGCATGTCTACTAGTCACACCAAACGCCAACTGGATTAACAGAGATTACACTGGTACCAGTCATGTTGTCATATATTGTGTAAGGTGACCAATGTGCCAGTATTGTGAAACAAACTGTAGGTGTAGCCCTTCATGTGATTCTCCTGACAAGGCGAGCCTTGCTACATCTCCTTCCTTTGTTTGGATGATAGTCACAGATTTACCACTCAGCTAAAGTTATGGGACAGCCAAATAGAACCACGGTTTACTTTAAGGCCAATTAACTGTAGGCATCAATACTAAGCCAGACCTTTGAAAGGCTGTAACACAAATTTGGAAGAAACAAAATTAGTATTTGAGTGAGGTTAAAAGTGGCTTGATATTTGTTTTGCAATTACTGCACAGACAGCAATGCACAATATATTAAGTTGTTGAAATTATTAAAAAAGCAGTTCCACCATTTATCATTATTTAAAAAATTTCCCTGCTGGCATTTGCATTATTCATTCTGGTTATTGGTTTTTGTCCACAACAGAATGCTAATGACTTCTCCTTGTCCACACTCAATTGGTTTAGTCACGGCTGCCTTTTCTGATAAAGCAATTGAATAATGAGTGGCTGTGGCCTAATATAAATATCCATTGCAAATGCTGTTGTTTTGGGGCGTTGAGCTGTGCGGCTCCACTGTAGACTGTGTGTATTTTGTAATTAGAGATGGTGGCCATGCTGTCAAATATGGACTAAGGTGAAAATGAAATGAAATCATTTCAATAAATCTCCACTTGAGCAGTGAAAGGGCCCTTGTAAAGAAAGCCACACAAGCACTACGACAGTCCCTCACATTAAACAAGCAATAACAGGGGCTCCAGCCAAGCCCAGTCTCTCCGGTAATATCCTCAACTCATTTGTCTCAGTGGTTTCCATCTAACAAATCTCACTGTGACACACAGCTTTTGCTAATATGAGTTTGCTATGGTTTTTAATTTGATGGATCTGAAAAAATACATCATAAACTTGAGTTATCTGTGTTTTTGTTGAAGCCTATGCTGCAGCAAAATTCTCATAAAGCATTCCGCATAAGACACTGGCTGGTATTTTTTCATGTAATAAATCATATTAATTAACAACAATTTACAAAGGAATCATCAAAGCAAGTGAACTTTCTGTAAACCCCCGAAAGCATTTCCAGTAAACGAGAGTCATTGTTCGGTTAACATTTAGAAACACCCTTGTCATTCTATAATTCATGGCATCAAGAACTCCCCAAAGTACCATTATAGCTGTCCTGGCTTGAGCTACACTAGAATGAGTTCATTTTGTACCCTACAACTATAATTTCATACAATTAGCAGTGATTCACAATTTTTCCATAACTCTCAGCACCTTCAAAGATAACCAAAGCAAGAGGAACACCTGTTTCCCTTAGTTTCACCATCATTATACTTTTTTTTCTACCCTAAGGGAATAGATTGATGTGAAATGTTAGCTATTCAGAGGGGGTGTTTCTGACAGCTGCATGGAATGAATTCCTAGTTACAAACGTTGTAAAGATCATATCTTCAAGAAATTTCCCTGCCAGTGTCTGTGTGTGTGTGTGTGTGTGTGTGTGTGTGTGTGTGTGTGTATGTGTGTGTTTACACGTGCATGCATGTACAGTCTTTCAGAGCTGAGACCAGCAGGTTCACAGACACACGACTAAAGCAGAGCAGACATATGGCAGGCTTGTGTTTTATATCATAGCTGACATGTGCCAGAGGAGGCGCCTATTCCCAACTCTCCACCTTTTTGATCAATATCTGCAGTTCTGCACTTGGCAACAAAAACTTACATGGAGAAGCAATAAAAGTTATCAGCTCAAATAGTTTCATGACGCAGCTTTTTACTGTCTGCGTTGCAGCTCTCACTGCATTGCTTCAGTGCCTCTCTCCAGCAATAGAGTCATGCATCACAATTAATGAAAAAAAAAAAAGTTTACCCTCAATGGTTTTATAGTAAATACTGTAATATAATGGTCCATCTGGATCCCATAAATTCATGCCTTTGTGGATCTCTTGCCTCTCACAAAAGAAACACTCTCCACACATGAGTTATTGCCTATTAAAAGGAAAACTGTTCTGTTCTGCAGGAGAGAAACAAGCCCATGTATGAACATTTTGAATTCTTGATTGTGGTTAAGTGTAAATGTATAGTAAATAGGAATTCATATTTGATGATGGATAAATACTACACTAGACTGAATCATCCTTGATATCATCCTTGCAGATGTTTGTATATGTTAACACAAATTTTAGTACAACAATGGGGGATGCTTCATTCTCTAATTACAACTGAACAGAGCTAAATCACCTTTAGTGGCCACATTATTGCCAGAGTTTATAAAAAAAATCTCTTCTGAGCTGCTAAAGGAAGCAAGGAGTGCTTTGTAATGCTCACATGCTAATGTTTTCATGAGCTTTTTGATGTGCTCGTGTTTGGAGGCTTACAGAAAACAAAAGCTTGAGGAAGACGCAATTAAAATCTGTGATTATCCAGGGCCTTCTTTGTGAGTTTACCTAGACTGCACTCATAATGACTACAATCATTGTCAAGGACAGCGTGCTCTCCTGCAGTTGCTATGATTTCACCCCCGTCTTTTACCCCCGTCTGCCTGATGTCAAATCAAGCCTACCATTTTAGCCATCTCTTTTGATCCCCTTCTGTAATATGCCCTTTTAATTGGCTACAAAGTAAGGCCTGAATGGAACAGGCACGGGTTAATTGGCCTCAATTCCTGGTGCCCTCAAGCTCTCAGGCGGGTAGCCCTTCTGCCTAGCTGATGTTTAATTCAGGGGCCCAGATGGAGGCTAACAGCCTGGCAGTGGGAGGGTCTAATCCTTGACTCACACTGTCACCAGGCCTGGCTGTGGCTCTGGATGGCCTAGGGGATCAGGGGGTCAGGGTGCCCCCTCCTGCTCTCTCACGTCAGTGTAATTTGGGGACAATGATGTCACTCTTAGCCATGCGCTCGTACCTTGAACTGGAAGGACGGAAGCCTGCTAAGCCCCCTGCCAGCAGCAGAGTCAACACCTCCCCACCAGCCCTGCACTGTCTGGCCCTCCGAATGGCTGATCTTGCCGGCGAACTGGTTCTTTTGTCTGCCTCATTGTCAGCGCAGAAAACCCCACTTACTTCCCGTCTGGATGATGAGCTGAGGATGTTTTGAAATGGAAAACGAAGAATCTCCCTGTCAGCTGACTCTCTGACAACATGAAATGAGTGGCCAAATGTCATGGTCCTGCCTTCCTGAATGTGCGTGCATCTGCTTGGGCACCTGACCTGTGTGAAGAGAGCTAATTAGAGCCGAGGGGATTAATGTGAAAATCATTGATGAAGAGGCTACAGGTCCAGACACAGACCACAAAGTTGACTGAGACAGACATGTGCACAAACGCAAACATAAGAGCATTAGACATATCCACCATTGAACACCAAAAGTAATCTCACCAACCTACAGTCTACACACAAAATAATCACATTAGCCCCGTCATTTGCATAATGCTGCATAATCCCTCACACTGCTCTATCCCATTAACCTTGTAATTTTGTTTGGATTATATGAGAACTCCACTGATATGGACTCAAGGTTTATTTTCTGGAGGACTTGCGCCTGTTCAAAAGAAAACCCTATGCACAGAGCCTGAAAGTAGACCACGGCAGGGAAACAAGGGGAATTAGACAGTATGAGGTTTGTCCCTGTTTAAACGGCCATGCAAAGAGTAGATCCATGCCACAAACACTTGAAAAATCATGCTTTTTCCCCCTGAAAAATGTAGCCTCTGAAATGGAGACTGGAGCCTCGCATAGCCCGTGTCATTCAGGCTTTGATTACTGTCAGCTAAACCCAATGCGAAGCTGTGAATCCCACTAACATGTTTACCTCCACCCTGGGTACAATCCAGGAAAATTTCTTTTTTTTTTCTTGTTATATTTTCTGTCCATATGTAAATTCTACAGTCACATCAGCCTGTCCTACTTTGTAAAGCATGAGTCATACGAGAGGAATCTTTATTCAGCTATTGTGTCTGTCATCACATTCATCGTTGTGTTTGGGCAGAGAGGGAGTGGTTAATATTACGGCTGATGAGGTCCCCATGTCTTCCACAGGCAACACAAAAAGTAGGAAACACTTTCACATCACCGAGGAGTATTTTCACACGTATACATTTTATATGTGGCCAGTCATATCCTCTTCAAGCCCGTTATACTTCCCTTATTTTCCCTTCTAACACCGAGACATGTTTGAATGCTTCGGTGCCTCCCTGCAACTCGGAGTCACGCCCACCACTTCCCCAAAATGGTTAGAGAGACAAAAGCCAGATAGCTTTTTTTTTTTGACAGGGTTCAAGAGATCACGGTTTATATTTCCTCTTGCATTACATGTGTCTCTAAATAGTCTGGTTGTGATGGTGGCGGTGGCGGGGATGCTGCGGCTCAAACACAATTGGGGCTGGGGCTTATCATAGTTGACTGTTCTGGTGCCGCCGCTGAGGAGGAAGCTGCTTATATCATCTTTGTTTTGCTCTGGCCCAGCTGTTTTTGCTCAGCTATCTGCTGATGCTAAGGGTCTTTGATGTGCTAGGGGAGGCGCTGCACTGAGGGGAATCACTCTGGCACCGGTGACCCCAAAACTTATCTCCTATCAGCCTGTTGGAGTTCAAGTTTAAACACATGGGAAGGATTGTTTTTTTCCCCCCTTTGTTTTAATATGGCTGTCTGTTTCATGACATCTGTTCTCTGTTCTCTTCCATTTGCATCCATCAAGACTAGATAATGAAAACTACAGAAGGTATTTAAGAAAGATGTTTTATGACTGACCATGAGCACCAGGCAGCGCTTCTCTATTAAGTTAATGCACTTTGTCCATGAATACTAAATGACAGTGCAACTAAGTATACGTCAAAACAATCCCCTCACAGTTGGCTGTTTTCTATCAAAACAAGATCCCCAGGTTCATCAAAGCCAACTGTAGACATTTTGTCGAGGCAGAGGTTGTTTGACTGCTGGAGAGAATGAGCAAACTCTTGTTTTCTGAGGCTTCACCACAGATTATGTCATTTGTGTTAGCCTGAAGGTTATCCTGTGGTCTCCACTTTGCTTTTATGACTAATGAACGCTTAATCCTCCACAGATGAAGCATCCAACTTGTTCCAGGGCCTTTTCTTTTCCTTTTCTTTTACGCTAACAATGCTTCCAAACCTGAACCTTACAATGGAGACCATTCTTCTGTAGACTAACTCCAGCTTTTCTTTCTTTCATATCCCCTTTTTCCCCAGCCCTGCTCTCTGTTTGTGAGAGTGCAGAAGTCTTCAGCTTCTCTGATTTTCAGTTGTCTGTCCTTGTCATCTTGATTTTTTGCAGTTCTGCTTGGATATTTTGTTTTGTTTTGTTTTGTTCAAGGCCTTATTTCATCTGCTCAGATTGGGAATTTGTGTCTTCTCTTTGTTTCTTCTGTTTTTCTATCATTGGATTTTGTTGCTTTGGTTTTTTTTTCTTGTTTTTCCTTTTGTGCAATAAACATAAATGCTTGTAAACCAAATTTTCTCTCTTAAATGGCAAGTGGGATCACAAGAAATTCCTGAAGTTCCATCAAAACCTTTTATTTCTACTGCTGTTGGGCTGCAGCATATGTGCACTTTAATGCTCCAGAGCTGTGAAATGAAGGTTCCTGTTGCTTTGTGAACAAGAGATGAAATGAAAACAGGGTGGATGATGACACAAGAGCACTACTGGTAATGTAAACGGTGAAAGGTCGAGCTTTTCAGGGTTGGGGGTACGTCTGGAGGCCTGTGATTAAATGCTTGTTTGTCTGCTTAAGTGACTGTGTTCAACATGGTAAAATACAGCGTATGACAAACTGGTCAAAACAGACGCACCGCCAGGCCATAAATTACTGCACAGCTGCAGGTGAGAAATAGCAGCCTGACTAACAGTGCAATGACAAATGGACGATTTTATTGCATTGACAACCCGCAAGAACATAGTATAAAGATAATTTATTGTTCAAGCCTGTTGTACTCAAAGTCTGGGTTCACTGCTTTCTGAGAATGACTCCTTAACCATGATTCAGCTGTAGTACCGCATATAATTCACAGCATAACATCATGGGTAAGTTTGATACCATGATATAATTTGCTGGCATTTCCATAAACAGCGAGGGATGAGGTCCCAGGGCTCTTTTAAATGGAAAGGTAATTAAAAGCCAAAGTGATTTAGGCAGGCGCAAGTTTACGGTTACACAGCAGGTTGAAATCCTTTCTTTCAACTATGTTGTCATTGCTAACATAAATTCTCCCATTTCCTTCATGGCTGTGAGGGTGTTAAATCCCTCCAACTTTCCTCTCCACTTTTCACTGACACCCAGTTTCCTAAAAGCAGGGATACAGCGAGAATGGACCAAATACTAAATGTTATGCCGGCGAGAAAGTCAGGCTTGATCATCTACAGTGGTGGAAGAGAACTACAAAATTGCTACTCAGCTAGAAGTACTGACACTTTGCTGACATTTTACTTAAGTAGAAGTAAATATCTACTTAAGTAAAAGTAAAAGAACAAAGTAGCTCAGCTCATTTAAAATGTGCTAGTGAGTTAAAAGCTAGTGAGTTACTTTTTCAGCAGTTACAATAACTACTAGGGGTGATCTTTTCCATGTGGCTTTATAAGTGCACGGTTCAAACTACATTCCTTTAAAGGTGCATTGCGCAAAATTGTGTCAGCTTTAAAGTCAACTTACAAATGTGGAATAGGGACATAATGGTTCCTATTATGTCTAAATGGTCTAAATGGTCCTCACTTCTACTGACCATCTGCAGTTTTTCATTGTGACGCTTTTCCAGAAAGTAAAATCAGATTCATCCTTCCATCGTTGCTGACTGAGGTTCCACAGTCTGTCATTGATCACTTGTTCTCTGTAACGGATATGAATCAAAATGTAAAGGAGTACCAAGCATGCAAAAATATACTAAAGTAAAAGTGAAATTACTGACTTGAAAAACAACAATAAAAAAAGTACAAGAATATAAAAACAAAAAAAAAGCTATTCAACGTGAGTAAATGTAACAATTCAGGTATCCCTGTTTTTGCGGTGAATTTTCAGGGTTGTTTTTGGATCTGCAGCTGTGCAGGAGATACCGTTAGCCGCTGGCTGTTGGCAAGTAGTGACCTTGCCAGACACTTACTGTAAGAGGCTACAGCTACACGCGCAGGCCATGCATCACTCCTCATTCCTGCCCTCCTCTTCCGCCTGGCTTGGATTAACTCACAGGAGGACAGGATGCCATATTCTCCACCTTCTTTGCATAGCTCAAAGCGTTTGATGTGGGTTCAAACGTGAGAGAAGATCAAGAGATCAAAAACGTAGTCACATTCAAAGAGATAAAACTCTTGGTCATGTCTGTCAGTTGACTAAATCTGACAGAGCAATAGACAGGCTATGTTCTTGGTTGGGAGATAAGGTGCAGTTTCGCAGATATCAGCGAGTGAGACTAGACAATCTTGGCTTGAACAGAGCTTGGGTGTGGTCCAAACTGATCAAATCCATGCAAACAGCTATTTACATACAAGACATTCCTCAGCAAAGGGGATAAGCCAAAAGGAAACCAGTAATTCTGAAGGTGATTGTTCTCCTCCCAGTTCTTTGAAGTGTTTCGCCAAATGTCTGCTCGTGACCTTAATGCGAGGACAACTGGGATGGAGCACTTCCAGAGATTAGGCTGTATCAGATCCAACATCATCCAACCCTCACAACCTGACTGTTGAGAGACATTTAAGCCCTACTGAGTTTTGTTTTGGCAAATTGATGCAGCATCTAGAGAAAAGTTTGAGAATAGTTTTGTTTTTTTTTAAATATCATCTAGCTAACAGCTCACAGCAAAGCAGAATAGACAGAGATGTTTACACCAAGCTCTCAACTTAGGGCCTTTTTTCCCTGTATATACACCTATGGAAGGTTCACGGCAAATACCAAGAAATTATAGCTGAGCACATAATTATTTGGTTTCCACCATGACAGCCATTGATAAAGCTCCAGAAAATCAGAGGGACATTTCAGAGCAGATTGCATGGAAATGAGAAAGTATTCCTAGAATCCTGGCTCCAAACAGATTTCAGGGGTTGGGATCTCTCTAATAATAGGAGCACAAAAAAAAGAAAATCCTAATCCCTCATGAACCCATGTCAGAAACTACACATGGACGTAACTTAAGGTATATTTGATTCTCATGCTGTATATTCCTGGAGAGGGTAACCTGGCTCAAAAATAACAAGCCATTCATTCTTTTATCACCGTACTCACAAAGAGCAGAGTATGGGCCTCCTGTAGAGTACTCGTCTCTTGCCTAACCAGAGATTCATTTAAGGCACAGCTTAGCTTCAAATGATATCTGAGGAGGAAATGGTAACCAGTAAGCAGGGGGTCATCGTCTTTTCATTCAGGCATGCCACTTTCAGCTGGGTTAAACAGCTTACAGCACATGGGTATGGGCGCGGGTATGGCGACGTGGCTCTGGCTGGAGACAAAGAGAGTGAGAGGGAGGGGGTTTAATGCAGGATGAAGGCCATTCTCTCTGCTCCTTGTAATCCTCTTGCTCCTTGCTCATAGGTTGTAATCGGGCCTGCAGCATCCACCTCGCCCGGCATTCCTCGAATACCGGACCTTCTGTGCTTAGGTTGAGAGAGAAGCTGGAAGAAAGAGGAAAAGGCACGCTGGCTGCAGAAATGCCTCACGAGAGCGTAATGTGGATGGCCTGAATAGAAAAGCACAGCAGAGTTCACTTCACAATGCTGTTGAGCCCACAGTGCTGGTGGCAGCTTGTTTAACAATGCTTGCAGACGAATTTGCATTTTTAACATCTTTCATTGCCAGGAATTAAAATTAAATTAAACCACTAGACTCCCCCATCAAAGGCATGGCACTGCCAGATCCTGCAAATATTTGCATTAAATATTTTCTGAACCATAATTATAAGCCTTGTAACAGCGTCAGAGGAAGCAAATTATCTACGACTGCGATCAAAATCTATTAGCCTCGCCTTGGTTTGCATAGGACGAACAAAAACCAGCTTTCCTCCTTAGAACTGAGCCCAACAGAGGATTTCCACATGCAAAGTTGTAAATGCATGTATTATCTATATAATGGTAATGAGTGTAGCCTCTCTGGTGTTGAGGTTCACACAATTGTCTAACTGTCCAAAGGAAAAATTGCAGCATGAGAGCAAAAGACTGAACATAATAAAGCAATGACTTTCTAAATAGTTAAAATCAGCTATTTTGTCATGCAGTGCTTTGAAGAAACTTGGCATCCTTCATGACCCGTTGTTGATGCATCACACTTGACTTCCAGAGCAAGTTTGTAGCCTCCATCAGCCCTCCCTTTGGAGTAAAATTACTTCCTGTGAAAGCAGTAAAACTCCAAAAGTCCTCAGTCATTTACAAGTTTGATCGGAATAAGGATTCTACAGCCAGTTGTGATGAAGACATAGCTAGTTGGAAGAGGATGGTGACATTCACGAGAAAATATGTGAACAGAGAACAGAGGCCGAAACAGATCGGTATCTCCTTCCTTGGAAAAGCAATCATCTGTATGCCGCGACATCTTGTAAAACATTCCTCCTGCAAATGACTCGCAGAAAAAGTGTCAGAAAAGCCAGAAATTTTATACTCCTGGCTAAAAGAAAACTCACAGAGGCCAGCTTCTTTGAAGTCATTAATCTAAAAGAGACAGACCGACAGAATAATTCCTTATAATAATGCGATAGCAATTTTCATGAGTTTTCCTTTACAGGGGAGTACAGCAGTGAACACCAAGCCCATTCCCCATCAAACTTCAACCTTCTGTAGTACCAGAGGGAGAAGAAGCAACCAGGAGAATTTCAAAGTGGGTTGTACCTACAAATCACGGAGATAATGGGCACATTAGTAAATCTTGTGGAAGGAGAGAGAGTTGAAAAATGTGTCTCCATCTGCCTCGGTGTGGAATGCAGTGTCGTCTCCGATAAGAGCAAGGTCTCTCGGTAAAGCCTGAACACGCCACGGGGGCAGAGACCTTGAAACCATTGCCGATCTAATGATATGCTACACTTTTACTTTGCACGTCTGCCAAAAGAAAGAAAGATAGAAAGATAGAGAGGGAGGGAAAGAAAACGCATGAGAAAGAGAAATCCCCTATTTAGCACAGCATCCTTCTGAAACATCACTGCAGGGACACAGAAGGAATTGTTTAACCTGGGAAGAAAAAAAAATCAAATCTGAGAAACATTTCTTTGCTTTATCTGAATTTCCAAGAGATCCACAATGATTTTTCTTTTTTCTCCACCGTTTTGGAATTAGTTGACATGAGCACTGCTGTGAATCTCAAATGGGATTGTAGACGGCTACTCTCCCTGCCATTTATAGTCAAAGCTAATAAATTGGAGGAAAAATGAGAAATCCCTCTCTAATCTGGCATAATAAAGAAATATGGTCCCACAATGTGTTTTATATGGCCTTTTCCGGTGTCGGCCATGGCCGGCCAGCACAATTTACCAGCCACAGGTAACACAGAGTTCAGGGATAATCTGGGGATAGCAGAGGCCTTACACACTCCTAGCCTGCTGTATTTGTGATAACATTCCCGAAATCCTTAGCAAAATATTGCTGATGGCTCCAAAATCACCCTGGAGTGAATGAGAGTAAATTTGTGAAGGTTTTTTTTTTTTCATCTGTTTTAAGTGCAAAGACAGAGATACTAGGATAGGGAAAGAGAGTTTACAAACTTTGTTACTGGACTCCATCTCCAGCTGAGGTGTGTGTGCATGCGTGTGTGTGTGTGTGTACGTGTGTGTGTGAGAGAGAGAGCATATGTCAGGTTGTTTCTAAATGAGACCACTTTAAAGTCAAGAGGGATCTGTGAGCTCTCTGTAATGTCCCTGTGCTGAAACACTCAAACCGAGGACGTCTTGAATAGTTTCTTCTTTATCTCTTCCTTGTTGTTCCTGCATGGATAAAGTCCCGTCCCACCACAAAAAAACATGACCTCAGTCGCACGTCACGACGGTTCTCATTGGCGTATAAAATCGACGTTAATGCTGATTAGCTCAGCCAATAACAAATTCGAAATTGGTTTTCCTGACCCGGTGCCATTTGTGAGCAGTGTAAACATAATCGCTGTTTTCAGAAATGGGACGCTTGTCTTTGGGGTTGTTTGTAGGGGGTGATATGACTCAGAGATTCTTCCTCTAGGTCATTAGTTATATTGAGTTTGGACCACAACAAGAGCTGAACATGATGACTCTGTGTTCATTTTCTGTTGAGGATGAGGAACATGATGTGGTGCTGCAAACCAAATGTCGGCAACTATGACTGGTTTTACCTGCAGCGCTGCACGGTTGTTTTATCACCATTTTTCCCTTCTGGGCAAAAAGTTACTTCCAGTCCACTGAAAATCATCACTTAAACGTTAGTTAAGATGCAGCCTGGAGCTCTGTGTTGACTAGCATGAACTCTCTAATAAACTATGGAATTGATATGGAATTGAGTGAGTCAAGATGTCACTCTGAATTCTCGGCATGGGAGTGAAATTATTGCACACCACAAATCTCCCATCTACATGTACGCCCTGCATGACATCTCTTGCAAGCTGTTTACTCATGCAATCACTGATGAACCGCTGTCAGAAGGCACTTTCTTTATTTACCTTCAATTTTGTCAGACTGTCAGCTTTTATGGCTTCAGTGGGAGAGTGGGGGGTAAAAATAGAGCTATTATTTACATATTTCCTGCCAGTCATCTCACAGGCTTTGCGAGTTTAACCAAAACACTGTGGGTCTGCTTGCTGTAGCTTTGTTTCCTGCTGATATACACAATATGCGTGCTTAGGATAGGGATCAATGGTGCTTGGCCAGCTGAAAGCGGTAATTCCACCGTGAGTGGAAAACATAGCAAGGACTGAATAATTACATGGCATATTTAGCTGCAAAGGGAGCGTTGTTGATTAAGTCTAGGGTGCTCGTTCGCTCCCAAACAATGCTGAGTTGGATTTTTGTTGGGGGACCCAGAGATTTATGAGACCGAGCGGCTACATATCCTGCTCGAGCACATTTAACGTGAGGGGCCTGTTCATTAAGCTGTGCTGATTAGCTGGCAAAATTGGGGGGAATGTTATGAATTCAAAACAGCTGGTCGACGGCTGAGATCCAGTCCACCCTAACGTCTATAAAACCTTGTCCAAACTAATCCCGAAGGATCGTGAAAACAATAAATCAGATAGGGGAGTTTCCTTCTACTTTTGCACTGTCCAGACCAAGTGAGTTAACACTGAGAGCCAATGTAACAGTGACCTCACCTGACCCCGACCACTCTAATAAAAGCCAAATGTTATCAGGGCTATCCACAGAAGCTTGGCCCCGCAATACGCTCCGCTCCCCTGTTTACAGGTACACTGTCCCTGCTGTGACCCCGCAGACATTTGGTGAGTAACCCTAGCTCACCTCAGGACTGGGGTTGAGAGGGCACAAAGGGCTGGTCTGGTCGAAGGTCAGCCTGTTGATTTCATGCCCTAATTTATTCTGTCACACACAGATTACAACTGGAGACAGTCAGAGATAGATCCAAAGCATCGGTGGCTACGCTTTCTTTGTCCTAACTGACTGTGATCCTTGGCCAAACCGTCGTAAACCATGTGACTGTAGCTCCAGCAAAACAGTCATATCAAGGTGCTGTGGCAAAGCAGCAGCGGAGAGGAGCTAATTCAACTATTGCTACATTAATATACTGCGCCGTATAGGCTCCCCTTCTGCACAAACATTAATTCTTAATCTTAATCTTTATCAAACTTTTGCATAAATTTAAGGATCACACGCACTTTACATTTCCTTATGAAAAAACTAGAATTTGAACCCTCATTGAGAACAAGACTTGCGGTGCACTCTCATTTGGGTAACGAAATCCATTTACACAGCAGTTACAAGGGATGAGATATTTCCTCTTTACACTGACAACAATATATATTCAATAATTAAGTGTAAAAGTATCAAAACATGCTTTAGGGGTGACCAGCGTTATCATGCTCAACAGTGTAATCAAACCATGTTACAATAACCTTTCAACCCGCAGTCAAGTTAGGTTAATGCAATGCAGCCTGGGTAATACACAGCAGCAGACAGATAGCATCACATTCACAACAGATCTGAGTGGCTCTCCACGGGCCCAGCCACCCAGAGGACTGCAGCCTCCCACTTTGGCCCACCCTGGACACTTCCTGTGGAGCCGCTCCTCGCCTCCTACTCATGGGGAATGCTGGACAACGGTGGAGCCCGGCAGAGCTGTGCTGAGAACCGGGCATGGCGTGATTGTGGCGGAGCACGGAGTGGAGTTGGGTTGGGGTTTGATGTTATCAAAAGACCTAGACTTGGGGGGGGGGTGGAACGTGGGCAGCACCCCTCCGTCTAATGACCCTCTGTCGACTGGTAATTGTTGCCTTGGCTTATGCTCAAGCCTTTGTGTGTTCCAGGAGCCAGCAGTCATGATCAAAGTTGTTCTTAACCAAGCAATACCTTAATCCCCTCTGTAATAAACAAGGCTCGGTGACAGAGGCCGCTCTGGTTTCACTGTGGATTAAAGCGGCCCTCCAAAGCTCCTGCTCCTTTATTGATATCCCGCGCTGCGCCTTTAGCCAGACAGAACGTTGGCACTGAGGATTAACTTGCTAAGGACAGACTAGCAATCAAATGCTACCTGGATCTGAGCCCTGTCAGCACAGCCAGTTCGCCACTCATATCCTAATGACCAATGATGGACGCTCCGGGCGGCAAAAGGATCTCTCAGTTTTACGCAGAATCCGTCTTATTGACAGGATGAATGAAGCTATTCTTTATATCACCTGAGATATATAACACATCTCAGGGCACATCTTATCTGAGTGGGATTACAGACACATCAAGGGAATCTCACAAGAATCTGTACAAGCCACTTAGCCATTCCATAGATTCCACTGATGCCTGGCACAGCGATATAGAAAGAAGGGTATATAAAAAGAGAGGTATTCCCAGTGAAAAGGAGTCTTTTAGGCTTTGTTCCATAACTCTGGGATTTGTCTCTGTGATCACTGCAAGATGGGGCAATTTATGATGCTTTCCTTGCTCATTCAGGGTAAAATATTGAGGCTTAATGGAAATTGTGAGTTGACGGACAAAGTTGCGGTGATCTTCTTGTTGACAAGTAAAAGCGGTTATTTGTGAAGGGATGTCATGTGTTTTCGATATTAGTAGAGTCACGGGTAAAGAGCTCTTCCAATAGCGTCTCGTAGGACCAATGGACACTCCAAAAATCAACCCACCCAAAGAATGTCTTTTTCAGCACATCAGGAAAAAATGATGCAAATGAAAATTGTTACAAGTCATGCCTTTCTCTTACAGTTTGGTCTTAACTCTAATACCTCTTTGGTTTCTCTTTGGCTGTGGCTTCCTGTCAATATGCAGCACTGAGTAAAAGCAGTGTGAAATATATTGTGAAAGCTGTCGGGTCATGACTAAACTGAATATACATCTTTATATATGCTATACATCTATCATAACAGAGTAAGTGTCCGTGTGTTGGAACCACAGAAACTGAGTATTTTCGGGTGGTTCACCTTGCCAAGGCAAAAGCTGTAAACGTTCAACTGGTGTCATCGCATCTACAGAGGAGCGTGTTTGAATAATTTTTCGAAAACCTCTGTTGTGACAAAACAACCACATGGCCATTTAGTGGATCTCCATCTCTGTCACAGTTTGCACAAAAACAATAAAGGAAGTTGAAGTTAACACACAAAATTTATTAAAATCTCTGGCATGTGGCTACAGTTGTTTAAAAATTATTCGACGTGAATTCATAGCCTATCTCAGGCTAACACTCATTGCTAATAGTTATTGCATAAGTGACAAAAGAGAGAGAGAGACAAACACAGATAGATAAATAGATAGATAGATAAATAGAGAGAGAGAGAGAGAGAGCAGCAAAGTGGGGAACAGGTGATGAATGAGGAACAATTCAGTGCAGATAAATGACATCCCACAAAGCCTTCCTGTGATAAATAAAGGTTAAAAAAGTTTTATTCCAGGGTATCATAATTTGAGGCAATGAAAATACTTAAAACCCATAAATTATTCAGTGTGCTTCAGAAAAGGGGTTTGTTTTCAGTAAAATCCAATGGATTTTTCTGTCACTAGCATAAACATGTTATTATGGCAGACAGTGCTTCAGTAAACACAGAGTCATACTCACTGGCTATCCGGCATGATTGACAGTGGTGGTGTGAGCAGAGGCGCCAATTTACGACCCCAGAGAAATCCTGAATGTCACAAAAATATTCCCCTTCATTCTGAGTGTCACCACAGTGTTTCTCGGTGGTGTGCATGGCCTCACGTTGTCACTGTGGACCAAAATGCAAATGTGGCTGCTGTAAACACAAATTTTGATATCCCCCATGATCCCCACGCTTGGAAGAACACTGAATTGACAAGATATTTTCATTGTTAAATAGAGAGCATGTGAGTTGCTGTGCAAACAGACAAAAAACACCCCTTGAAAACACATCTGTATAGATACAGACACACTGTAGTTGGAGCATGTCTCCATACCAGCCAGAGCACTGGACACCTGTTTCCACTTACACATACCAGTATCCACTTACTTAAGCCAATAAACACTCCTAGTCAGATGAAATATTGTACTGTAAAAAGTAAAAGTAGGAGCAATCAGCTTGCAATTTTCCTTCCTTAGTTCAAGAATGTTAATAATTTTCCACTCTTCTAGTGAGAGCTGTTACAGTCAAGAGTGCAAAGTGAAGTCCTTCACAGCAGTGGACAGAGAGATCTAAGACAGAGGGAAATAAATGCTAAAGCTTGTCTTTTTCACGTTCATATAGACAATGCAGCCAAACTGCTCTAGGGTGTGCGATGCTGTGTAGAAATACTGGATATGTCTATTCCCCATCATCTCTTTTTAATTCTGTTTTGAGTCACATGCAAAATTATATCAGAGTATGAGCAAGCGCATTAAACCAAGGCTGGAAAAAGTGATGCCATACGCATGGGGTTGCAAATGGCACACAAAGGGAGTTCACATCAATGAACGTGACTGTTTTTTCCTGACAATGCGAAACTGCCCAGCCTGTAGTAACCATTCTGTTGTGCCACGAGTGTTGCTCTTCTTTCATCTCATTCGCCTCAGAGCATGGACTGCCCGTACAGAGCCTGGGGTTCTGGATGGTTAAATCTTGTCTCCCAAGCTCGCTGTCACAACCATCATCACTCCAGAACAAAAGAAGTAAACAGCGAGCTTCCTGGTGTATCTCTGTGTTTGACTTCTTATAATTTATTATCCAGCTGCCCTCAAATATGCTCCAGCTTGGCAGGGACTGTCGCTGAGGATTAGCAGCAGCCGTGGCTAACAGGCAATTAAATATTTATATACTGCTGTGCAGTGGCAAGCAAAACCTTTTGAGGGTCAGCAGTTTGTGCCATGAAATCACTTTCTTTATGCCCTTGTTTACTCTCTTACAATATTTGCATGATGAATGAATACAAATTGTATTTCAATCGTGACCTGGCTTGAGGGTTAAGTGGTGACGATATGCATAACCTTAAAATGCGCAGGGACAAGCCAAACAATGTATTCTTTCTATATAAAGGGCTTAGATCAAGGGGTGGTCATCCATTAGCCAAAATGGCCTCTTGTGCAGGGTCCTGCCAATAAGGTCAGTCGCACGATGTTTGCAAACAGCAGACAGGCTGTGCAGGAGAAGAAGGATCTTACTCCAGTCCCTAACCCGAAGGTGTGCATATTAACCTAGCTTGGCTAATCCTAATGCCATAGAGAATAGAGAGGGATTAAGACTTTAACCCCTTCAGAGAGAGTCCCGTTCTGGATTGGAGCAGAAAGGGTCCTTGCCTGGCCTCTCTCTGCTGGGGCTCGTCTTGGACTCATTGTCCTGTCACGAAGGCCAGCTGTCAGTATCCTCGGGATGATGAGATGAATGAGGAGCCATTGAGCAGTGCGTCTGCTCCCTCTGTTTACTGAGGGGCCTCTTGCTGGGAAATTCACATCACTCCAGGGCAAAATGAGGCTTTATGTTGCATAAAACCATCAAATTACTTTTTCATCTGTAAGTCTAAAACCTACAGCATGATTCACTGCTCATATCTATGAGTTGCCTCTTCAAGTATAAGCAAGTAAAATAACCACTTTAACCACCATATTGCAAAAGATGGATGTATTATTATTATTTATTATTTGTGTGAAGTCCTATTTGTTGCAGATTATTTAGGGAACTGTTTGTGATGGCGACAAGTCACTGACAATGACTTACACTTTGACATTACTGCAATAACAGTACCAATTGAAATATCAGTGAAATAAGTGTTATCATATGAAGTGCTGTCAGAGAGTTAATTCATAATGACAACCCATGATTTCAATAACATGCCCTTTAACTATTTGATCAAACAGACAGGCCCCCCTTTCACGGTAGGATTATATCTGGAGATCATTTTAGGCCCTCATTAATCATTCATATTCTGGCAACTAGCCAGGCTGAGAGTAAAATAGAAAGAACTATAAAAAGACAGAGAGAGAGAGAGAGAGAGACAAAGAGAGAGGGCAAAGGTGGGACAAACATGCATACAGCTTGCTGGCTGGGAGCCACTGCTATCTGGTGGCACACCTGCACTGTTTTATGAGGGACTGCGAGGGGAGTGTTCAACAGTGCGTCCTCACAGCTTGGACCGTAGGTGGTCTGGTCCCCACACCTGCCTCTGGATCCCGGGCCTGCCAGCCAGGCAGCTGCACCGCATAACCGTCACAGTCCTGTCACTCTCTTAACACCATGTCTTAACAGCATGGCCGCCTCACAGGTATTCATCCCATCTGCTCCCCCTTGGGCTTACATCATCTGGAACCTGGAGGGGCTGCACTGAGTGATCAGTGATCAAAACACACACTCACTGATAAGGGTGCTGGGACATCAAGCCAAGGCAGTCTATTGGGTAGGGTCAGTCAGTGAACCCGTTGAGGTAATGTGCAATGTTTCGCTTCATTGCTGTGCAACTGGGATGATCCTCCCTTCCCTTACCTCCCACTCCTCTTGCTCTAAATTTCCTTCATTTCTCCACTGACTGTGCCCCCCTCAGATCCCGCATGGTCCTGCATGTACAGGCTGCTCACTGTCACTCTGTCAGGTTCAATGTACGGCCATGCCAATACCACCAACATAGAAACCAGGATTTCTCACAAACAGATGTCCCGAGGAATCCCTTTCTTTGGCTTTCACAGTCACCCTAGAGTCATCCGAGACTGTCAATGGTCCCATTGATGGTGTAACCCTGAGATAACAGTAAACTGTCTGGGATAATTGTTGTGGGTAAGGGGAGTGTTGATGTTCATACAGTTGACTCAGCTCTTGTTAAGTGGGATGAGTATGGGAGTAAAGGGAGATGGGTGGAGGAAAAGAGCCAAGGACCATCTGTTTTCCCTGTGGTTACCTCAGAGGTCTGGGCCCTGTGAATGATCCTCACCCATCCTGACCTGGAAGTCAGGTCTGCTGTCAGCGGCTTTTGGGAATAGACATGTTCTTCCCTTTCATCTTCGAGTGATGAGTCGTGGTAAGATTGGCATCCCCACCCGTCACCTCTCCAGCATACAGCTTTGAGGCTTTTCCGAATGAGTAACTGTTGACTATGGGGCAGGTTACTGATCTGCTACGTCCTGGCATCATCTGATTTTGTCTTTGTTTAAGAATTCAAAGAAAGTTCAGATGCTCATTTTAGGTACATTTTACTGAAGTTTATTTTACCATGCTGTATGCAGTGCTCTAAAATTCCAGTCATGATCCTAAACAACACAAATCAGGTGAAATTTTCTATTGGAGACAGTTAAACTTGATTAGTACAAAATATCACATGAGTACGGTGCAATATATTAAATATGGCATATAGGAAGCCAGTATATTTCTCAATACACACGCGCGCGCGTGTGTGTGTGTGTGTGTGTGTCTGTATACATGTATATATACACCTATATACACACAATATAACAGTTTTCTACATTTTCTACATTCTACACAACATTATATGGCATATTTTAATATGTATTTTAAAAATGAAACATGAGAATTTTTGTTTTAGTTATTCATCAAAGTTAGTCAGTGCAGGCTGGAGGAATATTAGGTTTCTTAAATATTTGTAACTAAAGAAATAACTAAAATGAAAATCGAAACACTGAATAAATCAGTGTATTGACAGCTCATGTATTGGAAAAAAACACTTTCTTTGTGCTCATATACTCATTGAAAAAAGCCTTTAGAGACTTCAATAAGAAGCTGATGTCTTGTGGTGGGTAACCAGATTGCTCCCCTCCCCCAGGCGGCCTGCCCACTGTTTCCAGTGCAAGTGCTCTCCATTTGTCTCTGTGGATCAAATGTCTTAGGGACTGCTCTGTTGATCAGCCAGCCTCCTTATAAGGCCTGGGCAGGGAGAGCAAACCCCTCACAGAGCCCGACTAACTCTCTCCCTTTATTTACATAGACTGTGGGTGCACACAGCCATGAAAAATCCGCCTTTATCAGACTTGCCTCAAGGGCTGTAGGAACATCTTTATTGTTGGACGGTCTGATCGTCTTAGTGCATCACAGCAGTCTCGACTTCGTCATATTCATGATATGTCCTTTCTCAGTTATACATGCAGAAGCTGGTTAAAAATTACACAGTGTTATGTTTAAACTCTAAACCAGCTGCATGAAGAAAAAATGTTTTTACTGCCTTTCCCTTAAAATAAGTCGTAAAATATATATGTGTGTGGTTCAGTTTTTAAACTATATATGAAATGGTTATGGACTGACTCGACGCCCAACTCTATGGAAAGTCAGGTCCACTTCTTCCATTTATGAAACCTGAATGACTGATTTCATTTCATATCCTTTAAATTTATAGATTACATTTGCAGAGGTCTTTACACCACAGATCAGAATTCATAATTTGGCTGATGCAGGAACGGCAGTGTCCTTCGTAGCACGCGAAACAGGAATTTCCTGTGCTGGAGGGCTGTAAACCTGAATCTTAGGGTTAATCTGTCTGGAAAAAGGTAAGATGTCTTTTTTTCTGCTCAGATTTGAACATGTGACTGGTTGAGTAAACATGTGTTCAGAGAGGGCCTTGTGTGAACAGTACCTGCATTCAGCCCAGCAGTCACCCTATAGTCCCTTTAAACCACTTGCTACAACTCAAGAGAACATGGCCCTGTACTATCAAATTTATTTTGAAAAAATCTGAGGCTGATTTTCAAGTTTTGAATAAACTTTGGCCTATGGTTTTCTTTAGCAAGGTCATTTATATTAAACACACAGACGGAGATGAATCTGAATTGGGGGGGGGTTCACAGCTGCCAGTAAATTTTTGTTGAGTGTAGAATTTATCTGCAAGATATTTTTCTTGGTCTACAACAGATAATTAATATGCTTAAAGGTTTCGACATGCTTAGTCTATTAGTAAAACACTAATGGAACTTAAAGTAACAGGATTGTGGCACTTGGCCTCAGTAGCAGCTCATTTGCCAGGCTTTTAGATTTTAATTATCACAAGCTCCAGTCTAGCCCCAGTCAATTAAAAATGATGTATGGTTTTATGTTAAGACAAGTGCCAGCTCTCAGGAAACGCACATCCATCAAGTTAACAACACGTACATTTACCTCTTGAAGCAAGGTCGGACCAGCCTGATTGGTTAATTGGGCTGGTATGCTGAGGACAGCTTAAAATTGAAGAAAAATTGTGTGTGAGAGGGATATTGTTATTATTGTGTTGGGGTTTCATGTTCCAATCACTTGAAACATTATTATTTCACCACCACATTTTCTAATTATTGAAGGTTTTAATTTACATTCTGCATGTTAGACTATTCTACTACATATACAGATTCCATTGTGTTTTGTTTGCAGATTTTTACTGTTAAATTTATTTCAGATTAATTCACCAAAATCAATCAAATTAATTCACCAAAAATAGATTCACAAATAAGTCCAACTAATTGTTTATTTTTTTATTGTTTAAACAGCTTTTATTTGTATAAAGCCTCATTACTCTGTGAAGTTTAATTTGGCCATGCAGACACTTTCAGGAATTGTCACTCCGGGTTTATTCAGCCTTTGTTATAATCCCCCAGTGTGAGTCACCTGCTTAAGGGGAGGCACAATCTCTCACACACAGACATGTGGAAGCATCACCATACATGTGGCTGGGGGGCAATAAGTGTGTGAGTGTATGTGTGTGAGTGACTGCGCTGTGTTCTGTGTTCTTCATTGTAAATTGCTCAGAAAAATGGAGCAGATTTCACAGAAACGTTCGTCTCTCGTATTCATCACCTTAATTCTTCCACAAGAAATAGCTGAGCAGTGTGTTGGAGAAACTGAAAGAGGCTATTTGTGAAATTCAGTGAAACATCAGAACTGGATCGATCCCGTTTATTTGAGCATAATGCCTAATGTTCCTGTAGCAACCACGCTAAATAAATAAATTAGCTGTCGTTCAACATGCATTTTAAATGGAATCATGTTTTTCAGGAACTCGGTGAAGCAAGACGAATGTATTCATGTCCCAGAGGTGAATTACCATGACTGAGATGTTTGTCTGCATTGTGGAGACTTGGCTTGGCCATTGAAGCTAAAGGTCTCAGACATGCAGTTACACAGATAATGAGGGAGTGGAGCCGGACAGGGGACAATCAGACCTGTGTGTGTGTGTGTGTGTGTGTGTGTGTGTGTGTGTGTGTGTGCATATGTCTGTGTGTATCTATGTCGGTGTGTGCGTACTCAAGCAGAATCAGTCAGAGTCGTCAGTCGTGCGTCAGTCGCGGGTCAGCACTGGCAGACGGTAACAACTACTGCACCAGTCAGCAGCCCTCAGCGGTCAACACACCTTAATGAATGCATACAGGGAGACACGGAGACTGTAACAAGTGATACTACAGTGCTGCCTGATTTGATTACTCCCAATACAACCTCTGAATGAAAACCAAATTATGTTCAGACTGACACAGATTCATGATTAACACAAATCTGGATTCAGTGGGGACTAATCCGGTGATGCGTTTGAGTGAGCACACTGCAGTCTGTCCTCTCCACCCGCCTGTTTGTAGTTGACAGGAACTGCAAAAGTGAATGCGCCACCTATAAGCTGCTCTCCATTAGGAGGAATACCTCTGCTTTGAGTCTGAAATTTTATGAAGGTGAGTTTACAAGTCCCTTGCCATTGCTCTTATGATTGGTTAATGTGGGCTAGACCAGTTAGGAAATGCAAGTATGTTTCTTTGTATGTCTGTTAGCCAGTAAAATCAGCCAGCCAGCCAGCCAGCCAGCCAGGCAGGCAGCGAGTGGGGCCCTAGGGCAGTCTGGATAATTACTGGCGAGTCATGAAGGCCAAACGGAATGTTTACTCTACCCCGGGGTCAGTAGGCGTTATGAGAACACTCTCCAAAAAGCCTTGACAAGATTTGCAATAGGCCACTTTGTTTTTGTTGTCCCTCTTTAAAAGGTAATTAGCCCTTAACCATAGCTTCATTAAAGACCTTTACTTTATGCACATCTTTTATGGGTTATAGATGGTATCATTACCGTTGCCTTTACAAGAAAATGTCATGTTTAAGGCAAAGAGGAAATTTTTGCTGCTCTGCTGTGAGTGAATGATTCAATTACTGAGAGCTCCTTGTCATTGCTCTCCAAGTGAATGCACTGTGTGTTTTACTCATGGAATAATAGGCTGTAAATTATGCTCTAAGGTCGGGACACAGGTAAACACTTAGTCCATACACAGCTTTGTTTGAAGATCCTGCCCATGAGCTTTGTAAACCCCCACAAATCAACCTGGTGTATGATCTGTAAGCATAACTGTCGACTGCGGTGGCTGCGGGCTGGCCCTGGGCTCTTGACCCTTGACCCCTAGGCTCTGAGTTCACTGAGTGGTGAACCTTGTAGCTCTGAGGGCAGGCCCTCCCTGACTGGTTGGGAACTCCAGGCAGACACTTCAAGAGCCGAGGGGAGACATCATTATATACCCACATGACAGAGTCAGTAAACTGCATACATAGACCCCAAGGCAACAGCAGCTAAGCCCTGCACATGTGGGACCTTGCTGAGACCGTGAGGTGCTTTAAAGGAACATTTCACCCAGAATACAAAGCAGATACTTTCCCACCATTTTCCTTTTCTTTCCATCCAGATAGTTCCTGTGCGATTTGATAAGGGCTCCAGTCTGTTGGATCATTCCCGTCTCCTGGCACCCCAACGGGGCTGAATGTGTATTGTTTCATGGAGCTCAAACCGTCAAAAACTTACATGTGGAAAAAACTCAACAGCAACACCAAAAGCAATGACAGATACCCAACATAATCTACAGCCACTGGGAGCAAAGAGTTTTGCTGGAAACTGTTTCCTGTCTCAGAACACTGATAAACTGGGATTTTAGGTGAACTTTTCCTTTAATAGTGGGACAGCTTTTCCTCTTGTGTCTGCAAATGGAGTGCTATACTGTGGAAAAGTGAGTCAATTCTGGCATTATGATGTTTATTGGAGCCCTAATATGACCCCACAAACTCAAGTCTGTCTGGAGCAGATACTGACTGACAAAAGGGGAGGAGGCATCAGAATATATGGGAAAATATGCGGGGCTGGAGCTCAACTCCCAGAAAGCCTCTCCCTCAGTGATGTATGCTCTTAGATTAATACCCTACTGAGGCAAGTTATAGCCTGATAAAATTTGAAATCAATTTACTTTTAATCAAACGTGGTCAGTAAATTGGGTGTTCCACAAGAGCGGCAGACCCATTCGGAGAGTGTCAGAATGATCTTGTTTCCTCAGCTGAGTTGCTGTTCTTGGCAGTAAACAACCTGCCACGTCCAAGCCAAAGTCTGTGTGGTCGTAATCATTTTCCCCTTCGTTCTGAATAGGCTTTTTTTTGCTTTCAGCTTGTTTTCAGCATGTCCAACTTATGAAACCCAGTGGGTGTTTAAAATATATTCTGGTTAGAGGAGGGAGTAACATCTCTTTCTATTCGCACTGTGGATATTTTCTGTTTGGGCTGGTACAAATATAACACAAAGCTGTTGGATGGTATCTTAATGGTACTCATATGCTGCAGTGTGCGGGAAACCGAGTGTGCACCCTGATGTGTTACATGTTGTAGCAAAAAAAATATCAATGCGTCTATGTATTTTTTCCTCTATCTCTTCATATGATGTAATATTTGAGTCACTGTTGCCTCTGCAAACAATCAACTGATGAAATTAGATAAATATGGGTTGAATTACCCCAGTGATAAGGAAAGATAGGATCTCTTTCCGCTGGGCAAGGTATAGGGGAAGTGTGATGGTACAGTAGCAACCAACTCTGGGGATTTCATGTGAAAGCCCCTCTTGTTGGCTTTCCCGCTGTCCCAAATCCATGCAACGGAGATCTCTGTTGGGATAGCAGCACCGCTTCCCACCACAACAAAGCTCCCTGGGGCCTCCTGCTTTCAGGCCAATACTTCAGCAAAAACTATGTCAGCACATATCCGCTGGAAACTGAGCTGTGAATCATATCAAGATCCTGCAAGGAGGGAATGTAATGTATTTCAGCTTTCCATACTGGGCTTCTCAATGTTCTGTGGAAGAGCGAACGGGCTGAGGCCTGGGGAGAGAAATGAAAAACAGAGAGAGGAGAAGGGGAGTAAGACATACACAGGGTGGCTGTAAAGTCTGGCAGAGCTGAGGCTGCTGGTAACCTGCTGGTAGTTCAGCAGAGACTCCTTCAGCTCATCTGTGAATCACACCATCCATGAGAGAAAACGGAACCAGAAGAGTTGTTTTGAGAGGCTGCTCTGGTCAGGGTTGTCTGTGCGGCGTTTCAATCTCAGGTAAACAAGCTGAAAGCACATCTCTTTGGAATGAGGCTGACTGTGTGATCCCTGGCGCCATAGGGGCAACTCCTGCACATGACAGATATAGTCATGCTTGCCCCCGGAAAAGAGATATGTAGAAGAGTATACCCTGTCACCCCCTCTCTCTATCACCATAACAGCACAAGTCATGCTGTAAACATACCGGTATGAGGGAAACAAATGACCACATACCGCTTGATAGGCTTATGGATCTTCTCACGGTTCCTGAGAAAGATGTACTGATTAAAATGTGTTGTTTCATATAGTTTTCGACTCAACCATTCAATCTTACTATTCCAGATGAATGCGGCAAAAGATACACATTTCTGATTATTAGCTTTCAGTTTTCAATAGAAACTGAGAAAACTCAGCCACTGAAAAGGAAATATTGACAATTATTGTTCATCCTGTGAGGATGTAACTCAGTGACATGATTGAAAAATAACAGGCCGTCTTAGAAAGACAACCACAGACACTCCCTGCCAAGATCATAAGAGGAATGAGATGAAGCAATGCAATCCACATGCATCAAGGAGCATTTACTAAAGTATAAAAACCAGGTCAGTTTGTAACAGGGAGATATGAGTGGAGCTTGTGTTGACAAGAGGGAGTATGTGAGCTTAGATGTGTCTGTAACAAATAAATGCTGGAAAAACAAGCGATACAAATGTATATCATGACTTCAAGTAAAATAAAATAAACGGTCATCCAAAATGTACTTTTCTGTCCACAGACAAATACCACTAAAATTGAATGAATTTAAAACAATTCCACAAATGAATACCAACTAATTGGACGACATGTAAAATGATTACACATTTTTCCAAATTCAAAATGTACTTTTTGAAAAGTAAATACATTAGTTTGAATATTTATCCATACAGTGGTATTTTCTACTCTTTACAAGTGTAATAGATCCCCCAAGTTGGACCCATCAACTCCTTCCCTGCCCTGAGAATGAACGTCTCACCAGGATTGTCCTCCTCCAAAATGAACTAAGTTGATCTGGACCCACAAACAACATGATTTTGAGTGGCAGCCCAAAGGTGATTTTTTTTTTTTTTGACACATTTTTGACAACTGTCAAGTTTGTTCAAGGTTCATTATCCACGTTCTTATCCAGCCCTCTTGCTTGCAAACTGGTGGAATCACTTTATTTCTGTATCACTATGGAACAGCTTCATCTGTGTAAACAAACACAGAGGACATGCACATGTAACTCTTTCATATTGTGTTACAATTTGTGATATACATTTGTAAACCTTGTTTCATCTTGTTTTATATGTTTATTATTATTATTGAGACAGGTCCATATACATATAAGTGAGGCTGAGGGACAAACACACAGCTGGTTCATTTCAATATTTTTTTTTTATTTTTTTTTTTAACCTGCTCACCCGGGATGCAACAGCAGGTATGGCTACTCAAAAATCTCATTTCACTCACATTATGGTATCCTCTAAATCACATAGAAGATGGCTTGCATAGCTTGCATTACGATCAGAATTTTTAGCAGTGTGTGTGTGTGTGTGTGTAATCCGACCACACTGCATTTACAATCAATGTAGAGAGATGAGGACGGACAGCAGGAAAAAGTAATGCAGACACAAACTTAAACAAGTGCAGCTGCAGGAGAGGCTCAACAGACAAGATTTGAATCCAAATTTCGAAAAATATCTCAACAATCCCAGCAAAATGAAAGGTGGAACTGTAGCCAGTGACTATATAGTTTGCTGTAGGCAGGAGGTGTTCAGCCAAGACTGATTCCTGTAAAAAGGCTGAGCGATGACACATCACATTCAGCTCAACCATCTGGAGGACTGCAGACCAGGCGCAGGATGTGCCAGTACATGCCAACTGCTTATATTATAGGCCGCCCCGTCGAAAAATGTCAGAGAATGTCATCTGGCTCAAAGGAAAAGGCCATTCAAGGGTCATTAGTATCACCCTGGAATAACAATGTAACACCAGACTCAATAAAATGATGCACGTGTTTACAGAATATTTAATCTTCTTGTGGTGGTGATTCTCTGTTCTTGTTAACTTACAAATTCTGACTCCCGGTCAGATACCTGTAAGAGCAGAGATGGAAAAACCGCCGCCTCGAAAGTGGAGACTGTGTAGCTTTATTTGGGGAGGGATCAAACCAAGGGTGACCGCCTAATGAAAAGCTAATAAATGAATGTGTACTGGAGGAAGTCTCCTGTATCTTCGCCCAGACTCCACTCTGATCAGGAATGTTAGCTCACTTCCTCGCCTTCTGTATCTGACTGTAATTACAGGCCTGATATTTCCTGGCCCAGTTTACAGTGCTAACAGAGTGAGAAAGAGCCCCTCTGTATGTGTAAAATCATGTTCATACACTCATTTTGAACAGTACAATTTTACCACCGTCCAAGATAAATGTCGATTGCTCTGCTAAATGAAAGATTAGGAAGCATGTGTTTAATAAAGTTTCACCTACGATTTGTTTGTTCACTCTGTGTGCCAGAATAATATAGAATTCAACTTGTGCAGAAAAAAAAAGTGCATATTTTTGGGCTGTGCCGCATAATTGAAAAATGTTGGGTATCAAATGAACGGCTGAGATCCAGGTGTGTGTAAAGTAAATGGCAGCAGTTTTTTTCTGGAATGCTGAGGCTTGAGAAAACATTTTCTGTGCACCTAGCAAAGGTGGGGGAATGAAAACAACATGGAATGAATGCAGGGCCTCAGAGAGCGGTGTCCGGCATGTGCTGACGAGAGCCAGAGACCAGGCCTAATCCACACTCACAGCTCACACAAACACGAGCGTACGCTTACATGCACAAAACTGCATGCACGAGCACCCACACACACACACACACACACTCTCAAAAAAAGCTGTTAATGTTTCTCAGGCTAGGCAAGCTAGCCAACTGGCACCACCTACAAAATGTCACACCAGTTTTTCAAGCTCATTTGATAACTATCCGACCAGGCGGTTAATTGATTTGAATTAGGTAACAAGCCGTTTGAGCCACTGGATAATATCCATATCTGATTAAACACGTGACGATGTCAAGTGAGAAGCTAAAAGATGAGTTTAAATATTTTCCCAACATTGTGAACATCTGGTGATAATTTTGTGGTTTGGACAGCATTCCAGCAAGGTGATGTGGGGATGATGACACATAAAGTGTGGGACAACCCTTCGTTTCTGTAGGATAAAGACATGAAATCTGCCCAGAAATTCTTATATCCCTCCTTTTTTTACTCTCACTCACTTTCTCCTGATTTACTAAGGAAGGCGCAAAACAGTTGCATGCACAGATTTATTAATTTAGTAAATGATTTACAGCTAACAGCTGACATTTAAATTAGAGTCACTATTGAAACAGAAGGACTACATGCATATCTTTCCTATTATCAAATATAAAACAAATTATCTCCCATCCAAATAACTAAATATTGCTAGTATTTCCTGTCCAATGATAGCCTACACTAATCACAAAGACTTGCTACTGTATATTAAAATTTAAATAATCCTTATGGTTAACATCCATGAAAAAAACAGGAGAAAAAAATCACTCAAGCCCTGATGCTCCTGACACTCTTGGGCATCTTTCTCTTCCACCACCTTTTCCCCCACATCATCATCTTCATCATCGTTCTTTTTGAATTTATCCACAAGGTAATTATTGTGGCGCATGAAGCACACCGCAGTGATCCTCCCACTGGACTGCAGCTCCACCGGCGCAGTCAAGGCAGCAAAACCAAGACTTCAAACCTGTGTTGCACCACATTTCTAGGTGTAATGTGGGCCGTGTCGTTACCCTGCAGAAACTGACAGACATATCAACAGCAAGGAGTGTAATGTACATGCTCAGTCTACACATGAAATGAAATAAAACACATTATAATTGATAATAATGTAATCTAATCCCTACCTTTTATTAATGGGATTAAATGCCTTGTAAACCATGTAATGTGATTTGACTTTGTGAAACAAGCCTATAAGCTTCCAGTAGATTTAAAAATAATTTTCAATAAGTTCCTCCTTCATTTTTCTGCGGTGCGACCGACACACGTTAAAATGCATATTCATCAGTTCTGAGCTGCTAACTGTTTGTGTCTTGGTGCCCACCCTCAACATAAATCTGCGCACTATTGATAAATCATAATTGTTACTTTTTACGCATGCAATGCCCTTAGCACCACTGACAATATTTAGTAAATCAGGGGGTTTATACTCTGAGGACTGGATGAGGATGAATCTACTACACACTCCTGTTAAATGGCCTTGCCTCGAAGTAAATTGACATGTGGTATGTAACAAACTCTATGTCCCTGTGTCTCTCACAAACCAGCCTTTCATTTAATGAGACCACTGCTCTCAGTGGGCCTTTCAAATTGTCTTTCTTTGACAATAGCAGTCTGGCTGTCTGGGATAAGCTACAGTCCTGCGGTGCATGACTGGCCAAGACCCGGCAGGACCACAGGCCATAAAGCATCCTCTTTATTCATCAGAGAGGCTGTCCTGGGGTATGAGTGGGAGCTCTGCCTGGTCTGCTTGCACACTGGCTGGCCTTAACTCATGTATCACACATCCTCCGCCTCCTCCTCCTACCTCCACACTGCCTAAGTACACGCTCTTGGAGGATGAGGCTTCACAGATGAACAACTATTTGATATGCAGTTTCACACTTCCTGCAGAAGAGTTGAGAATATGCCTCATAGTTTGCAACGCTATGTTTTAAATAGCGGTAATCACAGAGTGTGGTACACAGATTTTTTCTCACTAGGAAATCAGCCACATTTGATGCTTGAATTCTCTTGATTTGCAATGAGAGCAAAGCCAAGGTGTGTGTGTGTGTGTGTTAACAAACATGTCAGGGGTTATGTACCCCTCATGACCCTCTTTTTTGTTACCACAATGAAGTGGTAACAGCCATGCCTCCATGCAAAAGTAAGCTGACTTGGCCCCCATTTCAATCATTGGGCAGTTCATTAAAAAAAAAAAAAAACTCCCTCACATGGTTACACACACAGGGAATTCCTCTCCACTGAGTTCTGTTGTGACCTAAATAGACCACACCTACGAAAATGGAAACATGAGCTTTACAGAGTGCATGTAGGAAAGTATATTCCTCAAAGTGAAACCATATGACTCAATCCTTTGCTATGTTTTCAGCTACAATATCGCCAGTTAAGGGGAAAGGTGTTGGGGAACACGGGGTTATTCTCAGCATGGAGCAGACTCCAGCTTTGTTATGATCTTCGCACATTTGAGCAAGCTGAGCATGGACCTCTCCTATATGCGGTTATTAATACTGTATTCACAGATCCCAGAGTGAGGAAAGATTGGATTCAGAGCATGTTTTGCCATTTCAAAGCTATGGGTTTCTGTGTTTACATATTTTGCCAAGACATTGACAGATTACTGTCAAATGCTATGGTGAAACAAAGCCACCATGTAAGTTAAGCTATGGCCAGAGGGAGTCTGGCACTTCATGGTCTCATGCAAACTCCAAATATGTTACGATAGCCTTAAGGCATTTGCGTATCCACTTGACTGGGAAAAAAGCAGTGATGGCAAGGATGTTTCCTGTAGTATTTTAGAATTATTAATGTGTCTGATCAAGACTTCCCTAATGTGGTGCAGTTTCATTTTTGTACAGAAAATATAAAATAAGACTGTTCGCTGATCACTTTTTGTAGGCATGTAGCAGCTATAAGGTACTCCCCTACTCAAGAAAGGAAACAGATGAAGTTCAGCTGCAAAGTTAAGGGTACAAGCAGCTTTTGCTTTCAGAGTATTTTGGACTCATTCCGTCTCAATTTAGCGTGCACATGCACCAGTGCATTTGGGAACAATTGAGTCCACGTTGCCTCTGACAATCTCTCTTTTAAGAGTGTCTTGCCATTATTCATCAGTGGCATTCAATTTGTCAACGCAGTATTCCTAGTCATCTATTAATGTCTGGCTGCAACCCAGTCCAGATGCTGCTCAGCCCCCTGAGCAGGGATTGCTTGTTCTCCCTGCTCAAAGTAGACATGGTCCCTTATCACAGCTCGCTGAGCTCACATCTATTAAGATACACCATCTGCACAGCAATATCTTTCTTATTTCAGCCAGTTTTTTGTTGCACCTCTTCCCTTGGCTCCTTTTGAAGGGGATGATGCTGAACTCTATCTGCGTGACAGGGAAGAAAACTTGACTAGAGGCATTAGAAAGCCAGCATGCCCTCTGAGAATGGCTTTAATTACTGCTTTCCCCTTTTTGCTCTATAAACACGCGTAGGCTATTGAACTTTGTAAAGATAAACAGGCACTGTCACACCAAACCATGAGTTTAGCTCCATCAACACAAAGTGGCACTCCCTGAGGTTACTGTGTTTTCATTTTGGTGACATCTTTGGTGATAAATGACTATTGTTGTGGTATTTTTGCAATGCACTTCCTGGTGGTGGTTGAAACTGACAAAGTTGCAAGTGGACCCAAAGACCTCTTTGAACTTGGAACGTGGAATCCTTTTGGTGTTGGTAATGTGCACATTTTGGGTGATTACAACAGATCAAATCTGTGATTGTATGTGATTTGTTTTGGTTGTGCTTTAAAGTCAAAACATTCTCATTCAAGTCCAATATTGAATACTGAAGGACTTTTAATGAAATTTTGACAGTCAGTGTTGTGTACTGTTGAGATTTTTACACTCCCTGGTCTAGACTGATGTTATTAGGACTTTGCAGCGTTACTGCCCAGTTTAAAACATGTGTTAGAAAAGTGATCAAAACGTAATCAAATGTAATAAGTTGTATTACTTTGAGGAAGTAGTTAAAATAGTCACATTAATTATTACATTTTTAACAGGGTAACTAGTCACCTGTAAACCGTTGCATTTCAAAAGCAACTTTCCCAGCGCCGGAGACGGACAGATACAATTACGGCTGTTGATTACAAGTCAAAATAGGGCTGGTATGGTCCTTTAAAGCAGAGCGCCTATAACCAATTTCTTTACCTTCCCCATGCCTGTATGAATGAGTGAGCTGTCAGAGGGACGATGGATGGGCCTAGAGCCTCCACATGTCAAAAGCAGAAGTTACTGTAGCGTGGCGAGAGCTCTTGGTACAGCCCCAGCTG
>OMLB01062556.1:6769-21024 GCA_900302555.1 Myripristis jacobus | reverse complement strand
CGTTACAACTGAGGTATGCAGCAAAGCATTTGTGAAGCCACAACACGCACAACCTTGAGGCGGATGGGCTACACCAGCAGAAGACCCCACCGGGTACCACTCTTCTCCACTAAAAACAGGAAAATGAGGCTACAATTTGCACAAGCTCACCAAAATTGGACAGTTGAAGACTGGAAAAATGTTGCCTGGTCTGATGAGTCTCGATTTCTGTTGAGACATTCAGATGGTAGAGTCAGAATTTGGTGTAAACAGAATGAGAACATGGATCCGTCATGCCTTGTTACCACTGTGCAGGCTGCTGGTGGTGGTGTAATGGTGTGGGGGATGTTTTTTTTGGCACACTTTAGGCCCCTTAGTACCAATTTGGCATCGTTTAAATGCCACAGCCTACCTGGGCATTGTTTCTGACCATGTCCATGCCTTTATGACCACCATGTACCCATCCTCTGATGGCTACTCCCAGCAGGATAATGCACCATGTCACAAAGTTTGAATCATTTCAAATTGGTTTCTTGAACATGACAATGAGTTCACTGTACTAAAATGGCCCCCACAGTCACAGATCTCAACCCAATAGAACATCTTTGGGATGTGGTGGAACGGGAGCTTCATGCCCTGGATGTGCATCCCACAACTCTCCATCAACTGCAAGATGCTATCCTATCAATATGGGCCAACATTTCTAAAGAATGCTTCCAGCACCTTGTTGAATCAGTGCCACGAAGAATTAAGGCAGTTCTGAAGGCGAAAGGGGGTCAAACACGGTATTAGTATGGTGTTCCTAATAATCCTTTAGGTGAGTGTATGTCTCACTCAGTTAAACTGGCTTATGGCTAAGCTCCTTTTTAAAGGTGTTGGGTGATAGGAGTCACACCGGAGCGGAGTGTTCCTGTCTGTGGGTTTACGAAACAGGTTGGTGTTGAACCTGTTATTCTACCTTACCACTTTGATGTCCAGGAAGTTGATCTCCTTGTAGTCAGAAGACGAAGATGTTCATTGCAGTCGTTCAGGTATTCATGAAAGTTCGATAGATTCTGTTGCGTGCCTGTAAAGACAAGGAAAATATCATCTATGAATCGTTTGTATAATCTAATCTGGTCCCGGAGTGGGTTCTTGGGACCAATGATGAATTCATTCTCAAATTTTCCCATAAAGATGTTAGCTAGGTGAGGGGCCATTTTGCTGCCCATGGCACAGCCTACTTCCTGCAAATAGAAGTTCTATTTGAAGAGGAAATAGTTCTTTTGCAGCACCAGTCTAGTGAGTTCTACAATGCAGTTAGTGCGGGGGTGTGCTGTGTCAGGTCGTTCATTAAGGAAGTATTCAATGGCCTCTAGGGCTCTTTGGTGGGGAATATTTGTATACAAACTTTCCACGTCACATGTGACTAGTATGTCATTGTCACTTACAGGTCCTATCTCTTTGAGCTTCAGGATGAAGTCACTGGAGTCCCTCGTGAAGGATGGTAATTCAGCCACGCTGGGTTTGAGGTGGTGGTCTACAAAAGAAGAAATATTCTGTTAGGGAACCAATGCAGGACACTATGGGGCGTCCTTTAGGGTTTTGTAATGACTTGTGAATCTGTGGTAGTAGTGATGGGAATTCCGGCTCTTTTTAGAGAACCGGCTCTTTTGGCTCCCAAGCGACTCTTCAAATTTTTTTGTTGCTTAAATTAATTTAATACCAACAATAGTGTAAAATTATGCGCAAAATGAATTACTAATGTAAAAAAACATGTGTTTTTTTAAAATTTATATATGTTTATTAGATAAATATGCCTTTATTCAGTCTACATAGTGCTACAAAAAATATATCATAAAATACAAAAACAAACTTTTAACTATTTACAGTTGAATTGAATTGCTGTACACACTGCAGCAGCAACAGCTGCAGTCGCCACACTGGCACCTTCATTAATATCAGGTTCAATTGCTTGTGTTAGTTCTTCCCATTGCACTGATGGCTGGACAGTTCTCATGTGCCTGTGCAGGTTGTTTGTGGAGCTGGCTCGATAAGAGATTTTTTTTCTTGCAGACTATACACTCTGCCTTTCTATTGTCAATAAAATTGAAATGGGTCCACATTTTACTCCTTTTCCTGCTGTCACTCATTTTCTTAACCACACCTTTCCTATGTGTTTGTGTTGTCTCTCCTAAGTTGTGGCCCCTTGCTCTCTTTCTCTCTCGTCTCCCTCCCTTCTGTTCTCCTGTTCGTGTGTGCTGTGTGTGTGTAACTGCCGCTCAGCGCAGACAGACGGCACCCCACATCTTGACCAATCACATGCAGCTTTTGCAGAAAAAAAATAACCAATCGGCTCCTGAAAAAAAAAAAAGGCTCCCAATCAGGAGCCGGTTCTTAGAGCCGGTTCGTTCGCGACCGAGCCATCACTATTTGGTAGTGTATAAAACACTGGGATTCTGGGAAAGTCCACTTTCATAAAGTCATGTTCATTGTTTGTGATTTCCTCATTGTCCCGGAGGGTCTGGAGTGTTTCATGGATCAATTTCTTGAAATCAGAGATGGGATTCTTTGTCAATTTTTTATAAAAGCAATCACTCAATTGTCTCCCAGTTTCAATCACATAATCCCGAACTGGCTGTATGACTGTGTGGCAAGTGGGTGGTTGAGAGAATATATTAATTGGAGGTTAGAATTGAAGTGTTGCTCGACATCACCACCTGGGGGAATTTCACCCCCAGGAACTTAATTTAGCAAGGGCACAGGTTCGAATGCACCCAAATGACAGACATGAAGTTCAATATATATATATAAAAAAAAAAAAAACATTTATTAACATCAATGATTTTAAAACACAACAATTACAGCCAGTGGCATTTAGCTCTTTTACATGCTATAACACTTCAACCACTCTTTCACTTGGGTGGTAACAAATACTGATGGGCTCAAAAAAAAAAAAAAAAAAAGGAAACAAAGCAATTAAATACTAAAAGTTCAAAATGATTAAACAAAACACTGAAACACAAGAGAAATAAGCAAACATGTTAATAAAGCCAACAAAAGACAAAGCAAAGCAATTAGTAATAATAAACTCAAAGAAAGAAAATATTCATGCCAAACAATCCATATAAGAATATAAAATGAATGAGCTCACCAGCGATTGACACCGAAGTTGGGCCAATTATAGTTCGTCCGAGCACGGTGATGCGGACAATCAGCCAATTATAGCAAGGCTATAGTGCGTCACCTTAAATAGTCACTGGCGGTAACAAGGGAGATAAAACAGGACCGTGGCACGTTTACAGCCACGACGGGAGCAAACAATATACCCCAAACAAATGCAGTGCAAAACAGTAGCTACACATACCCCTTTTCCACCAAAGCGGTTCCAGGGCTGGTTCGGAGCCGGTGCCTGACTTAGCACCGGTTTGTTAGTTTTCCACCGCCCAAGCACGGGCCAAACTGGTTCCAAACTGGTGCTAGGCAAGCACCAGCTCCGAGCTGGGGCTAAACAGGAGCCAGAAAGAACCAATGACGTGACCTACCACGTCATTGGTGGGCGGGGTTACAGACCCAACGGGAGCAGCGAACACTATAAACATAAACACATATGTCTATGGCTATAAACGTATAGATAAGCAGTAAGCCCAGAGAAGCCGTGGGTTACACTGATTTTTCAACGGCATGGAACGCGGCTCAGGATGGGAAGCAACCGTTTTATCACTAAACATAGGTGTCATTCGTTCCGGCCACGAATACGACGGGTAGCCGGCAATAATTGCGTTTTTCGCCTCTGGCTTGCAATGTAGGCTTGTAAAGACACAAGCAGTACTTTGTGACTGAGCAAACTGATGCAGAGACTTTTGTTTTGTTTTGTTTTGTTTTTGACACTCAAGAGTCATCAAACCTCACTTCCATCTCAGGTTAGCATGCAAACAGATTCATTTCATCTCTCATGGCAAAAAGTTTTGTCACTCTTGGAACCTTGGAACATTGCAACCTTGTAATCCTACCTCAGCGAGCTTGTAATAAATTTCACTGTCCAGTTATTTGCAGTGTAGCCCATATCATGTCGCCAACAACATTTTATTCCATTACACACATTACTCCACATTCAGAGGCTTAACAAACAGTATGGGCTGAACATGTGAGCAATATTTCAGCAAAACTAGGACTTTCTGTCATTCCTTTGTGTTATTTGTTTTGTTATGTAAGTGTTCATTTTCAATGTAACACACAGGGACACCTGCTTCACCTCAGGGAGCTTGATGGAATCCTGTTGATGCGGTAGACAATCTGTTCCGTGCATGAGCAGATCTGTTTCCTCTGCAGAAAAGCCTTCCTTCTTACCTGGCTAATGCACCATTGTAATAGCAATATGGCAAAGTCCAAACACACATGGCTTTTAAATGGAATGGGCAATAGTTTATTGCATGTTACACCCAAAACACGCCCATGATTAATTAAGAGACTAAGTGCAACTCTTTGAACCATGCACCTGGATCAACCAGCCTTTCTTCTGGCATTAAAATAGCACACCCTAATTGAACTTGTGCCATGCTCTGCAGACTATGCACTTAAATTGTTAAAATAAAAACCAGAATGTCCATATTGAACCAAAAAAAAATGTATTTTGATCTATTGCTGAGTCTCTGTCCTATCAAAGTCCAAATGGCAGAGGTATATAGAGTGGTTTATAGTGGGATTTTCAATGCTCATCCCATTTGCTCCAAAGTCTTGCACCAGTGCAAAATTGGAATGCTGCTGCCATGACCTGTTGGCCCTGCCATGTTTATTCTTTGAATTCACAATACCATTTCAAAACCACATTGGATATCAGTGCACTAAACATGCACCGTCATCAAGCTAAAGGCAAGGCTGTTTTCTTTCATTCGAGGAGATGTGATGTTTTCATCCGACAATAATAAGACACTCGTATATGTTCTGCCAATGTTGTGCTTGCAGCCACAGCTCTTCTTCGCTGCTGCCTCACTGGAAGTCAGCTCATCAATAGCTCCAGCTCTGGCAGTGAGTTGAACCAGCAGACCAGAGAGTGAGCAGGTGATTGATTCCCTATAGAAGTCAGCCTGGTCAAAAGGTCTCTGGAGCTGTGTGGCATTTCAGAAGGCGCCGATCCCACAGGTCAGGGGTCTCCTGGCTGCTCGTGGGGGCCACAGGGGAGGGGGGTCTCGTTAAAGGACTCGGGACCATGCTAATAAAGGGTCTAGTCTGCTTCAGACACCTGGGTACAGTACAGGACCACTGCTACCCCCACCTCAACCCAAATGACTGACATGTCATGTTATGAGGAGCTATTCAGCATGTCAGTACATGGAAGCAGCTTGTATCATTCATGCCACAAGCCAGGTGAGAAAAAGGGCTTCCAGCCTAGTGCTAGAAAATTTGAGGGACCATACCAGTGATTTTGAATGTTTGCTCTGCTTACTACAATTTCCCTATATTTTACATTGTAACAAAGAATGTTGGAATACTAAAGATTTCACAATATGCCCAGTTTCAAGTCATCAACACAACAGTGCTGCTGCTTTTAGGAAGACTATTGTGGATGACTTTATCATGGCGATGGCATACTGATGTGAAGAAGTATCTGAAAGTTAATTTTCGTATGGTAGTGGAATGGAAACCAAGGACTGGCTAAAAGGGAGGGAAAATTATATCAGAGTTCTAATATACAAACATTTTATGTACATTACAATAGAAACATTTTTTAGATATTATGGTGAATGTGCAAAGCTACTGGTCCTTTAAACTACTGGCAGGGATATTTTCTCCAGGTAACCCAGTCAGCTGCTAGTATTGCAATTTTGCTTGCTTTGTAAAATAGCGAAAGTTGCTGGTGAATTTTGTAATGAGAACACTGTTTACTGTGAAGCAGTATTTTGCTGAATGCGCTGCAGTCAAAAACCTGATAAATTTAAAAAAGAAAAGAAAAAAAAAGGTTTAAAGAAAGGTACCAGAATATTTATTGACAAAATAGAAGTTGGTGTTATTTGTGCAATGCCTTGATTTGAACTATATTATGCAGTTTGAACTTTTACTCATAACACCCTGTCTATTGTTTTGTGTAAATGATGTTTTTCTTTCATTCATTTCATTTCATTTTTAGCTTTTTGTCGCTATCTTGCCCAGGACTCCCTGGAAGAAGAGATTCCTTCCTGGTTAAATAAAGACCACTGAAAGGACAACAATGGGATTGTGTGACTCAGGAGCTACTCACATTACCAAGTTTGTACCGCGCCCAAGCACGTTTGCTCCAAAAATCTGGATTATTTGACCAGTGTGATCGCTCCATTCCGTGCTTGAATACAATACACTTCCCCCGTTCTGGCTCGGTTGGAAGGGGTGTGCTTCAGCACGGTACGGACGCATGCATGAGCACATGCACGGTCACGCACTCAGCGCGCGGACGTAAGTCATGCAACTTTCCTCCTGCCTCTGCAAAATTGTTTAATGCACGCAGCGCGATTACTGGCGAATGGCCGCGTTGCGCAATCAATAATCAACCATGTTGTCTGTGTCATTGTCCGTTGTGCTGCTGCAACCGTGGATAAGAGTGATTCTATAATTAGGCGTACATTTCGTATCAACCAAAAAGTGAGAAAATCAGTTTTCTTTTTTGATAAACAATCAAGTTTTTTCCATAGTATACCCCTTAAATTTGCTAAATTCATCAATTGCCAAGATTAAGTTTTAATGACTTTTTAAATATTTTAATGAAAATAAACACTTGAGTCATTCTTTTGTCAACTGTGTTACGGACAAATGTTGTCTCATACAAAACATAAATTATGTCCTACATATCTGATAACATATTTGTTTGAAAGTTTTGGAGTCTATTCACCAGGGGTTTTATGGTTGTCTGTGTAGCTGATTTGAAAATATTAATTTTGAGCTTAATAATGGACATTCTGTGGGACGGTACCAGGAAGGAAGAATATGTTTTCAACATAAATCCACATCACACGGAATTTAGAGTTATTCACCATCCTTATGCAAGACAACCCTCTCCAGAGATGTGCCCCACTTTTTTTGTTACAGTTTAGCCAACATTTGAGAGATTTATGACACAAAAACCACACAAAACACAGTTGACACACAAGGTAACACAGTTGACAAGATTAACACAGTTGACAGGACACATTTGGAAAGCAAGAGAAACCTTTCTTTAAGATGAAAACTTTAATTTGATTACACAAATTTAAGAGTCATATGCATTTAAGCTGATGATTTCAATTTCAATTAAATAGATTAAAAATATTGCATCATTAAAACTTTGTTTATGGAAGCTCAATCATAGAAAACTTGAACATTTTTAATCCATAGTTCTTTAACATGCTGTTAATACTGAATTATTATCAATTTTAAAAAGTCCTCACCAACTCATCCTAATCATAATCTCTTAATTATTCATAAAACAGTCCAGATGCATGTCTCTGTGGTGTCTCTTCAGTCCAGATGTGTCTCTGTGGTGTCTCTTCAGTCCAGATGTGTCTCTGTGGTGTCTCTTCAGTCCAGATGTGTGTCTCTGTGATGTCTCTTCAGTCCAGATGCGTGTCTCTGTGGTGTCTCTTCAGTCCAGATGCATATCTCTGTGGTGTCTCTCCAGTCCAGATGCGTGTCTTTGTGGTGTCTCACTGGTCCAGATGCATGTCTCTGTGGTGTCTCTCCAGTCCAGATGTGTGTGTTCTTAGTGTCTCACTGGTCCAGATGCGTGTCTCTGTGGTGTCTCTTCAGTCCAGATGCGTGTCTCTGTGGTGTCTCTCCAGTCCAGATGTGTGTGTTCTTAGTGTCTCACTGGTCCAGATGCGTGTCTCTTTGGTGACTCTCCAGTCCAGATGTGTGTCTTTGTGGTGTCTCTCAGTCCAGATGTGCCTCTGTGGTGTCTCTCCAGTCCAGATGTGTGTGTTCTTAGTGTCTCACTGGTCCAGATGCGTGTCTCTTTGGTGTCTCTCCAGTCCAGATGTGTGTCTTTGTCGTGTCTCTCCAGTCCAGATGTGTCTCTGTGGTGTCTCTCCAGTCCAGATGTGTGTCTTTGTGGTGTCTCTCCAGTCCAGATGTATCTCTGTGTTGTCTCTCCAGTCCAGATGTGTGTCTCTATGGTGTCTCTTCAGTCCAGATGTGTGTCTTTGTGGTGTCTCTCCAGTCCAGATGTGTGTTTGTTCTCATGACATGTCTCTCTTTGTCTCTGTAAACATCTCTCTGGAGCAGCTTTACGCCGAGCTCTGTACTGTTGCTGCTTCTCAGCAGCAGATGAACCGCTTCCCTGAAACACAGATCAGTCTGTTTAATATTATGTTTAATATTATGTAAGGATCATTTCAAACCACTCAGTCACCTCAAAATGATCCATACTCCATGAAATCATTGTGATACAGAGTGTTTAGATCAGTTAAGTTAATCCCTTCTCATGCAATTCATGTTTTTAGGCAATTCTTATGTAATTCTGTATAATTTCTGTTTTATAACAATAGTTCATGAATCTTTTTTTATCAACAACACTCAATATAAGCATAACATTGTCAACTGTGTTACAGTTGATGGGTAACACAGTTGACATTTTGGCCATTTTAGGACTTTGTGCTAACTGTAGACTTTGGACCGGTCACCACATGACCTCAATCAACTCATGTTCATGTTGTTTGGACTTAAGGTATTGTGAGTGCAGGCCAGCCGGGGACTGGGGAGAAGGGCATTTTTGCTTTAGTACGATACGGAGCAAGTGGCCCTAATGTGAGCAGGTCCTCAGCCTGTGATTTTATAGTGCAATGTGCTATATCCTAGTTTATTTTATTATATGCACTGATGATGGTTTCTTGATCAAGAGATGGTGCACTGCTTCTTGCATGTAGAAATGAAATGGACCTCTGTCTTGCATTAGAATCACCTCCTCCCTACTTTCCTGATAGCATGCAGCTTTCTTACCAAAATAACCACATTTACAATTTAATACAGTTCGTTCTTGTATTGTTTTTCAGCACTGCTCTGCAAAGCGTCCTGAGAAGCAGGCAGCTGGTTGGTATTCAGAGCGGCTTCTCTGCCCACTGTGTCTGGAGTGTGCAGCAGCCGGGGCATCCTCCAGGTCAGAGCAGGGGTAAGGGGGTTTGCCAGAAGCGTTGCCCCCAGCAGACTGAGCCCTCACTGGGCACAGCTCTCTGATCTGCTCCCCCCTCCTCCTCATGCCTGAGACAGTACCAGACTATTGATATATGTGAAACGTGCAGTCTAGCCTACTTTCCGACTTTTGCTTTTATTCCACCTGTATTTTTTGATGTTGTTTTGGATAAAAAATTTTCAGAAATTTTAGCTGTGTTTTTCTCAGCCCATTTCCCCCGGTCTTGTTTAGAGACGGGCAGGGAGCTGAGGATTCAGGGTAGGAGGAGAGAGGAGACCAGACGCCTGCGGTTGTGTCCTTCAGGGTGATGGAGGACAGCGTCTGAGCTGTGATCATGGTCAAGCCACGTCCATCTGGGTGCCCTGATGCCAGGGGCATTTTGCCAGCCTACTTAGTACCTTGGATGTCAAATCCTCCACTGGGGACATGTCAGCCAGAGTTGGAAACATGGAAGTGATTGGGGAAGAGTACCCTTCAACTCTTTTGGCCTATGCATATCTGACCTAAGATTTAAATTATCCCAAGCATCCATAAAGCACGTTCGATAATGATGCCATAACAATTACGGTGTGAATCAGGCCTGACAGCTCATCTCTCCTCCAACCCAAATGAAGGCCTTTATTAGGAGAGTCAGGGTCCTTCCTCACACAGCTCCATGGTGCCACTCAGTAAAGGGCAGCGTAGAGAAGCCACACACAAAATGAGAGGCTTAATGAAGGCCACAAGCAGCACAACTATATATAGCCATAATGACCACAGTCACTACTGTTGGATCTGGAGTGGAGAGAATTGGTATTCCAGGCCTGTTTGTGTTTCCTCGGCTTGGCTGTAGCCTTTATCGCAGGGATAATTGTTCCTTAGAGAAGGTGCCATTTTTCATCAGATCTATTGGTGGAGGCATAATATGGCAACATGGTGATCAGGGAGCAAAGGTCAGGCTAGCAATGCTGTATTCACTGGACTTTGCCTGTGTGAGGGGTGGAAACTCCCTCCTATAGTGGTATAGGTGGCATAGGGGATTTGGTGTGTATGCCGCATGAAAATATGTTGTTGTGTGTGTGTGTTTGCATGTCTTTGTGGGTGTGTATTAAGCCACAAAGAGAGATTTTTTTTTTGAAAATGCAACTTCTTTCTATTTCAAAATTTTTTGTTTTTGTTTTGAAAAAAGCTCTCCAGAGTGGATTTTTTTTTGTGGTGTGGACAGGTGAAAATGAAACTGTCTGATAACACTAATGCCAGGGGAGCAACTTTACTTTTTTGTGCATGCTCACAACAGGACACTGATCTCTACCTACAGCTTTGGATGTTGTTAAAATGTTTTGAACTGGTTTTGCACCAGCTAACTCTGGGATTTCAACAAACTGCTGCACTGACTCCTCAGCTTCTATGCACATGATATGGCAAAAACTTGTTTTTTGGTTTGTTTGTTTTTTTTGGCATTCTCATGTTACTAGATATTTTTAGTATAGAGGTACATATTTTTTTAAACAGATAACAGATTTCAAAACACTCCATGTGGACATGGCCTCAGGGTCATCAAAATTATCGATACTTTAATAAATATCAATACAAAACATTCTTCCAATACCTCTTTCCACCAGTATCAATACCTGCAGTGTTTGGTGCTATCCCATTGGTCCGATGGCCCATTACTCCAAAACCCCAATAATCTGAAAAAGTAGCATTGGACAGAAAGCCCAAGTTTTTGGAGTTCAGTGACCCTAACCCTTAACCTTAACCCTTTGCATTCTTGCCAAGAAATGCATCCATTCCTGTTTACCCAAACCTTAACATGAAACCTGAAACCGCAGTCTAAACTTAACCAAATTTACCAAGTGGACATTTTTTTGACTATTGGGGTTGGCAAGAGCTAAAAGAGCCTCCCTGGCTGGTTTTGGTCGAAATAGAAGAGCTATATGTTTTTTTTGTTTGTTTGTTTGTTTGTTTGTTTTTTCTGCTTATGACACTAACAAACATGGACGCTCAACGATGTCAACAAATCAAAATCTAAACAGTGCTACAAAGTGCTTTCAACAAAGGGAGCTAACACATCAAATTTGTGAAAACACCTAAAGGACAGTCACCCCAACCTACATAAAGACTTTGGTAAGGCTGGTGAAAACTCCTGTTTCAACATCACTGAAGCATTACACATTCCATTAAAATGTGTGTAGTTGTTTAACATTACCTAGCGAATCTAATGCTGTTCACTAGTAAATAGAGTGAGATGCTGCCGTGCTTGACAACACACAATCCTTCTGTAAATTAATATTTAACACACAAATACAAATAGTTACTTTATCTCATACGCCCCAATATGCTGCCATTTTCCCCTTGGTATCGAAAATGGTATCAAATATTGATATTTTTCTAGGTGTTGTATTGAAATGAGAAATTCTAGTATCGTAACAACCCTAGTGTGTATACATGCTGTTCACACACACTCACACAGTGTTAGGGAGAGCAGCCAGGCCAGCATGCTCTCTCCCGCCGTCATACACACACACACATAGACACACTCAGGCAAGTGTATGCACATTATCATGCGGGGCGGTGTCTCTGGCCTGCTGCATTATGCATGGAGCTCAGGGGAGCCAGGCCAGTGGAGTGTGAGAGAGAGGCCCAGGAGCAAGCCACGCTGTCGGACACATGTCAGTGCAGTCACACCACCTCTCCACGGACCTCAAACACACACACACACACACACACACACACACACACATACACACACGCACGCACACACTGAGAGACGTACATACTCGCACACATCGCTCAGTAGCCTGACAAATCTGTACACACACTCATTCACCCGCGGCCTGTCAGACAAAAGTCAGTGTGATCCGTTCCGTGTCTCGATTCCGCAGTTTGTGAATTGGTTACGCTAATGCAATACACAGCCTTGTGTCAACCCGATGCTCTTATGATAGCAGTTTTTACCAAGGAAGCTGCACTGCATGCACCTGGGTGTCAGCAGTTGCTTAATGCCATTTGTGTTAATTATGTGGAACATTCATATGCTGTCGAGCCTCATTAGACTGCAGGTACTAATTGGCCTCTAAAGGTGGAAGGGAACGGGTTAAATTCCACACCAAAATGAATAATTCTTTTGATGTTAAGCAGTATCCTGGCTGGTGCACAACGTCAATAAGAGGTATTTGTATGTATGTTTGTGTGTGTGTGTGTGTGTGTGTGTGTGAATACATAGGCGAGTGAGCATGTGAAATCACAGGCATGCATGCTATGCAAAAGCGTTCTAAATTTATGTAGATGTGTGTGTGTGTTTAGGGATGGTTCAGGACTATCGCTGCGCTACTGGATAGTGTTCAGGGTTTTTACCTGCAGATAGCATGCAGGCCCTGTGAGAGCCATATGGAAATTTAACAGTATGTTTACACTGCCTTGAAGCACATGCCTGTTCCCTGGCTGGCTAATGCACACAGGTAAAGCTGGCCTTCCGTTAGCTGTAGCATCCGCTTCCTACTATCGGTTTGCCCCACAGGCCTGCCCCGCTGCACCTGTAACCCTGTGAACACTGGATGGGTCTGACCGGCAGCAGCCTAAGGTGAAAGCAGGTCAATGAATATGAAACAGAGAAGACTGGAGACTACAGCACAGATAACTTGCAGTTGCACAAGGACATTAATTTAGTAGGGTTTCATGTTTAATGGATAATGATTTGCCTTCCCTAGGAAGTGAATTGTTTTCCGGCTGAGGTATAGCAATGTTTCCATCCAACAGTCCAGCTAATTTGATGTGAACTTTTGAAATGGCACACAAATAAAAAACAAGGTTGGATATGGGTTTTTATAACAATGCCAATAAAAATGAAATTATTTTTTTGTTAGCTGTTGAACCCTTGAAAGCACTTGATTCTTTTTCAAAAATAATAGAACTAGCAAATTAGCAAGAAGCAAACAGAAAATTAGCATGAATTTAGTGGAAAAGTTATAAGACATTTACCATAAAAAATATTTAATATAAATAAATTAATGCAATAAAGAAATTAGATTAGAAATTAAAAACCCTTAGAGAAATATCAGGAAATTACTCTCACAAAAAAAGAAAAGAATATTATTAAAACATTACAAGAACACTGACAAAACATGAAAAAAATAAAAATATATATCACAATTATATATTACAGTAAAAAAAAAAAATAAAAAAAATAAAATTACCACAAATTACAAAAATAAAATAAAATTACAGCCCTGACAGAACTGACTGATTGAGCATTAGGATATTTCATGCTTTCAGCAACAAAGAAATACACAAGATAATACAAATACAATTGGAATGCAAAAGCTAATGGTCCAAAAAAACACACTTTGGAGAATCACAGTGGAGACTGTGTTAAAAGAAAATGAAGTATTAGAAAAAACAAAACAAAACAAAAAAAACATTTTACAGACATTTCAGAACATCCAAAGCCACCTTTGAGCTGTCATGCAATAACAATGAACCGGTCATGCCAAAACCACTTCATTATTTTTTTGACCTGTGCATTTACATCAATATTTATTGCATACTTTATTAACAAAACAATTTGCTTTAAGACAGCATTAAAACTTTTTTGGGGCCACATTATGGAAATTTTATTCAAATTTTCAAGTTTTATTATGCTTATCTAAGGTGACATATCATAACTTGCAGAAAAAAAAATGGATGGATGGAAACGCTGTTAATGAAAATTTTAGACATTGTTATCAGGATGTGTCACCCAAGTTTTGCATTTTCAGCCAGTGGGTGCTTTGTCCTGTTTTCTATTCTTTCTATTCTTTCTATTCTCTCTCTCTCTCTCTCTCTCTCTCTCTCACTATCTCTCTCTTTCTCTCATTCTGTTCTGTGCCTGTGTGTTTGTGTGTGTGTGTGTGTGTGTGTGTATGTGCATGTACGTGCGTGCCTGTGTGTGAGCAGGCTGGTGGATGAGGTCCCAGGGGGCTGGATTACCCCTCTGCATGCCCCAGGCCAAGCAGCTCTTGGGGGGATTACTGTGAGACCTGCACCCTGGCTGGATTAGAGCACTGGACCTCATTTCCATCTCCTTATTTACCTCGGCCCACCAGAGGAAACGCTCAGCTGCACAAAAAGATGCTAATTGATGCTGCACAAGCCACGGAGAGGCGCAACACCCACTCTATAAGCTTGTTTTTTTTTTTTGGTTTTT
>OMLB01062554.1:10999-24290 GCA_900302555.1 Myripristis jacobus | reverse complement strand
AGGCTTAGCCTATATATTACAGGTTTTTTTCGATTGCTTGAACTCATTTTGCAAATGTTTTGCTCACTGTGCCAAAACTCTAAACACAAGCAAATAAGACACAACACCTGGAAATAAACCAGTCACATTTACGGCAAACTGAAACACTGTCATCAAAACTTCAAAATCCTTTGTCAAAATGTAACTCTGATGACAAAAGGATACACATTTCCATCATATGAACACACTTTCAGGTCAGCAGCAACACAATAACATACTTAACACAAAACACTGCATTTTTCACTGCTTCTCATTGATTTCTTCAAAAGGAATTTTGCAAAGCTCAAAATAGAAATCAAGCATCTTTTTCACAGTAACAAGTGTTTCCAAAATAACCAAAAAAATAAAAATAAATAAGAAAGGTGTCAACTCAATACTGGATACAGTATACTGTATTTTACAGTACAGTACAGTTTTCTTTCTTTCCTTTCTTTCCTTTTCCAGTATAATGAAACTGGGATCCACTTTGTCATCATCTTCACCTCCAAACCACAGCAGAGGTTTTCTTTTGCAAATGTGTTCATACCTTTTCATTGGATTCACACATTTTTCAGGCTCTTTTGCACAACACCTCTCACATGTGTCATTTACATGGCCCTGACTCCACTGACTTCACTATGGTAGTCAAAAGCAAAATATCTGCTCACAGCTAAAAGAAATTACCTGCATCACTATGAAATCACTAGAGCACCTGCATCACTACCCTTTCCACAAATCACCATTCACCAATCAATCAGCATGCACCTACAAAAAAGGGGCCTATAAATTGTTTTCTGTATTTTTTCTGTGTAATACTGTATGTGAATTACAGTATTTCAGTTGCCATCAATGCAGTCAAATTTCACTTCAAAGTCTTTCTGGGTTTGGATGCAATTCTTTACTGTAAGTTCACATTTGAATGTGTATCTCACAGGAGAACCTTGTTCAAACTGATAGCTGTATTTTGTATTCTGTTGTCAACTGTGTTACAGTACAGTAGAGCTGATTGAAGGAATTGCAGGAATGCTTGCTTATGATTAACTCACTTGACCACAAGTTGTTTTGGGCGGTGACAAAATGTGCTTGAAGGGGTTTGAAACGTTTTGTCATGGTAAGAGCCTTTTGCAAACAAAATGTGTTATTTTGGGGAGAGCACCTCTCATTAGGCCTATGTATTAACTGTTTTGATACCATGGTTCTGAGTTGACAGAGGAGGTAAAGTGATTGAAAAAAACTGTATTAGCACACTACATTAGGGGTATAACAGCATAGTTCACAAAAAACAGCCATCTGACGCGTCAAAACAATAAATCGTCAGAACGATAAATAGGTTAACATGTGCCATTTAAACAGGGTAGTTTTATCATCTAGCTCAGTTCTTCTGTATTGCCACTGCCAAACAAAGTCAACGCCAAGGTTTTATGCTCATCTTCTTCCTCACCTTTTCAGCAGATCTGCTAATCTCAACAGCAATGTCTCCCCCAGAATTGCCAATACCAACCACCACCACTTTCTTTCCTCCGAAGGCATCTGCATCTTTGTATTCCCAGCTGTGGTAGCACCTGCCAGTAAATGTCTCATGACCTAGAGAAAACCACCAGATTGCGCCAAAGCTCAGAGGAAATCTGGACTCATAAACCATGGCTATACACTGTAAAATCAATGCACTTCAGTACTCAAATACTGTAAACGATGAATAACAATACATATTGGAGAAGCATGCCTGAGATGTATTTGAGTGATTTTTTGTGTTTTTACTGACCTGAGAAGTCTCCTAAGGGTAATACAGGATGAGTGTACTGGCCTGAACACACCAGTACTCCATCAAAGATTTGCCGGTCTTCCTCTCCATCTCTGTTAACAGTCACTACATCCCACTGACCAGTTGTAGAGAAATCTGGCCTTTGCCTCACACTCCTCACTGTGGTCTGAAGCACAAAAGCATGAATATATACACACAAAATGTGAGTGACTTGACACAGCATGCTGTTGAAACATGCAAGAAGATCATGGGAGCCCTGGCATGATGTGACTCAGTGTGGAGAGAGAAATAACCTGGAAATGAATGTGTCTTTTCAGGTCAAAGTGTTCAGCATAGAGCCTAAAGTAACACAGGAGCTGGGAGTGGTGCATATAATTTGGATAGTCCGCAGGCATGGGAAAGTCGCTGAAACACATCATCTCCTTGGAAGTGTTAGTGACCAAAGAGCGGTAGATACCAGAGTACTCTGGCTCAGGTGACTCCTGTGGACAAAAAAGAAAAAAATATACTGTTGACAGTTTCAGGATGACACCAGCTTGGTGTAAACAGTGGTTATTATTTATCAGCGCTCTTGTATTTTTCTTGTGGCAGGAGCATTTTGGATGCTTATACAACCCAACCGCACATGAATATGGAGTGCATTCACAGTACCTTAAGTATAACAAATTAACATGATAGATTCAGATACACCATATACATCAAAAGAGAACCATTATAAGAATTCATAATTTTTCAGACTAAATGGTATGGTCTGGTTTTTAAATGGCATCAAAGAGAGTAGGAAGATAACTTCTGCAATGCAGAAAATTAGGTATCAGGAAAAAAACAAATAAACAAACAAAAAAACAAAGCCAACAATTTTGCAGAAACAGTAGAATATGTCAGTCTTTGTTATCGGTCCAGATGGGATTTAGTGTAAGACCAAGAAATGGCTTATTGCTTTGTCTATGCTATGTGAGAAATGAAAAAATGAGAAAAAGTAACCAGCCTATTCAAAGTCAAGTTTCATTAATTAAAGTGAAAGATGTGTATAAATTTCTACTGCTGACATTTATGTACAAAACTCACATTTCATAAACCCATTACACATAACTTATATGTAATGGGTTTCATGTCAGACATAATTTTACCTGCTTTTGCCAGACTATATAAAGCAGAGGTGTCAAACTGGTGCCATGGAGGGCCAAGAGGCTGCAGGTTTTCATTCCTCCTCCAGGTGCTTTCACTGTTTAGTCCCTCCTCTCTGCTTTAAGGTGTGGTCATCAGTCAAATTGCCTGATGTAGTTTTTGGTTGGAATGAAAACCTGCAGCCTCTTGGCCCTCCTGGCACACGGCTTGGCACATGTGATATAAAGGGAGTTGTACCCATGGCACACAGTCTTTGAATTACCTCTGGTTCAGCCTCAGCATTAATCATCAAACAGCCTTGAAAGTGGAATGCTTTTTGCCCATACAGCCTCATAAGAGACTGGTGGCAATACAAATCATGCACTATCAAGAAAATGCTATTTTAGATATTTCTCAAAACAGTGCCCTTACCCACCTTAAACTTCCACAGACCGCCAATGTCATCACTTCTTTCAAAGCAAAAAGGCTCCAGCCCCTCATCCAGACAGACCTTGATGCACACCAGGCCTGAGACTCAATAATTGTACAAATCCCCCCTAACAGAAGAGAATAACACTGTAACTCTTTGTGCAATCATTGACACAACACCCTAAACCATTATCTAGTGTCTCTAATCTAGTATGAAACACAAGTCAACTACTCTTACCTGCTCCAGTTAGTTGATCCTTAGTGCAGTAGTGTGCTCACTGCAGTTGAACAGCCTCTAAATTCACACCAGCTGGTCTGTTGCGTATCAGTTAATCATTACAGTAGGAAGGGAACTTCAACCCTCTTTGCCAGGGTGGAGAGGTTTACTCTGTAATGCTGTGAAATACAGTGGAATTTAAGAATCAGTTGGAGGTAGAAGTCATGGTCACTCCGCTGCCTGTACAACACAACCTGTGGTTGAAAGAAAAAGCAGCAGAGTGACCATGACTTCTACTTCTAGGAAAACTGAATCTTAAATTGCACCTCACACTGGAAATAAAAATTTCAACCAATAAAACTTTCAAAATTTTCCACCCATCCCAACAAATAAAACTGATTCTCCCCCTGACTGATTATCATGTTGATTTACAAAGATCCCTCCCCATGTTATGGTCCACTCTAACATCCTGTTTCAACAGCAGGAAACACATCAATTCAATCAAATCAGTGCCTTGAAACCACATTTGATTGAGCATGCCAAGTATTCTGCTCACAGGCTGTTTTAGCTGTTTTTGTGCAAATATCAAGTGTGCAGACATGCTGTGTTAATAAATATGTGCAAACTAGCAGTTACTCAGATCCAATGTTGAGAGATGCATACCAGAAAACACGAGGTCCTCGGCCCTAGGAAGGAAAGACCGTCGCTCAGCTCCACATGAAGATTATATTTATCAACATTAAGGACAGTGGACCTTTTTGACTGAAAAAATGACAAAACAGTTGTCCTTCAGGTCTGCTGACCGAAAAGGCTTTATGGGGAGCTGACTGTATCCGTTCAGTTACTAGAGCTGTAGTATAATTAATCCCATAATCGGCTTCACTCTTGACTTTAATGTCTTGGGAGAATTGTTAACAAGTGGACAGCAATTGCTCAGGTGCGTTACCATGCATTAACTTCTGATCATTAATATTTGTGAATAATTAGACATGAAGGTAATGCACAAAATGCAGCATGTTTCTATGCAGAATTATATTACTGTTGTGGTCAAGAGAAATTAGTGTTTGCTTGCACTTTCTGTTTATTTCCCAGCCTTAGAAGACAAAGAGACAGTGAGTCACAGCTGGAAACTAAAGATGACTGGCTGTGAATGGGGTGCAGGTTTATGCATGAGAGTGTTTTGAAAGCTGCTCCTCCCCTCAGCCCTCCACCCCCACTAAAATTGAGATTTTGGAAATGCATTACTTGCATCCAGGAACAGTGATACAAATATTGAATTGTGTGTCTGCCATTTCATGATTATGTTGCAGTGTTTAAGTACAACTGGACACAAAAAGTAAGGTGAGACATTTAATATAAATGCATTCACAAGTTTGAAAAACACTCCACATGCATGGTCACATTAAGTTAAACACTTTGTAAAGAGGTATCTTTGTACTTTTAGGAATTACAAAGGAGCATAAAAACAGATTCAGTTAATCAACATATAAGGCTTAAATGTTTAAATAGTGTACATGCATGTACGGACAATATTAATAGCACAGATCACAGCTTAGTTTGGGATACAGATATCATCATCATTGCAGTCACAACCCACATGGCAGTAGACTGACCCAGATCAATGCTTAAACAATAACATTATAACAGTCAGGTTTCAGACTACGCTTTTCAAGTTAAGCATGCTCAGACTGCTTGTGGACGGAGGTTGGAGATGAGGGTGGGGATGGTGGTGGGGTTGCGGACGTGGATGTAGTAGACAGCGGCGCCACCAGCCATGACTGTCACGCTCAGCTTAAACAGTCGAGCAGTGATGGAAGGATGATCCTCATCCACCTGCAGAGATACAGGGAAAAGGTTGTTTGCATTCAGCACATCCTCTCCATTGATCTCATTGGCAAAATATTTAGTCAAAAGTAGGGAACACCAGCTTAGTTTTCAGATAACTTTGGACACTTTCTGCACATTTCACCACATTTGCATGCCAAATTAGCAAGGGAAACAATGTCTGCTGCAGACCTTTCTGGTTTTCAGGGGTTGGAACATGCGGTCAAACTGGGTGAAGATTGCTCTGCGGGCCCCCTCCCATTTCCCTGGTCCCATCACACGATACTGGTAGGCAGTGACGGGCCCCCACAGGATCTTTTTGAACAGCGGGTAGTCTGTGAAGAAGAGCCAGGGTAGACTTGGCCGCACTCCAATCTCTCCTGCTAAATTGTCCATGTAGGAGACAAAGTCCACCTGCAGTGGTGTCAGCTTGGACACGATGTAGCTGTAGGCGGGATATATCATAAATTAATGCAATATTCCGCTGCAGTGTTAATGCAGTGACTTAATGTTGAATGGAGAAGAAAAATTTATTCAGGATTTTGAAGGCAATGCTGGCTGCAACTGTAATGAGGCAAATGAAAAGAGATAGTTACTTTTTGGCCATGTCTGTCGTGTCCCTCTCAACAGCCTTTATCATGGCCTGGTTTGAAGGCAGTTTATTGTGTCCTGAGGAACAAAAATACAGGAAAATAAGAGAAATATAAACTGGCAAGTGCTTGGAAAGTGCTTAGGCTACAGGTACTGAATACCAAAGTGGGCATGTTCAAATGTGAACTGAAACGCTATCAGCGAAATTCACTCTACTGAACCTTTGTATGCAGGAGTATGACATCTTTAGTTTAACAAGTCCCAGCCTCATGCTTTAAACACACTGATGTGCCTTTCCACCCAAAAAGTTCTGCTTCTCAAACGAGTTCGGTTCAAGATTCTTGAAACCAAGGTGCAAACTAAATTTTGGAGTGGAAACATTGCATCATCGATGGTTGGGTGTGCACAAAAAATTTAATACTCTGGCAGCACTTGACCACGACGCTGTGGTGAGCCAGCCTGCTTGCTGTCACCTGCAGCGCAGAACCCGACCCCCCCATTCCTGTTGGAACAATTAACCAACATAACCTGACCCTGATAGGTTCAGATTGAGAATAATAAACTGAAGGAAAAAGCACAGCTGCTGCCCATAGAATGTAAAATGTCAAATATTTTTATATGTGTATCTAAGTGTGATGGAATCTCTTTAGTCTTGGCAAACACATTTTTAACCAGACCACAAAGTTTCATGCTAGTCACCTTCATATTTCCTTGTTGAACTATGCGCACTCACTCGGTTCGCATCTGACAACTACTATTTTCTGGTCCCAGCTGAGAACCAAATTTTCAATTCGGGAACCAATCCATATCTGTTGGAAATGCGAATAGCGGTTCAAAATTTGGTGCCCAAACCAGACCTGGTTCTTTGTTGGTGGAAAAGGGGGTATGACTGATGCTGATTTATAAAAGATGCGCAGCCTCACCTTTGAAAACGCGTGTCACCCAGCGGGCCTGCATCTCAGCCTGAGGCATAATAGCACCGAGAGCATGGATGAAACCCACAACAGCCAGAGTGGGGTGCTCCAGGTTAGGGGGGAACACATGCTTGTACAGACCCACCCGGTGGCCAGATTTGTACATGAGATTGCTCGACAGGAAGGGGAAATCGTAGTTGTATCCTGTGGCGAACACAATTGTATCCACCTACAGCAGAGGAAAGAGATCAGAGCTTACTGGTGTTTTACTTCAACAAGAAATTTGATATTTAATGCCTACAGCTATATTACATATAAACAAAGAAATACTCCTCTGACCTTTTCCACAACACTGCCATCCTCAAACACCACAGTGGAGCCACAGATCTCCTTCACGTTTGGTTTGACAATGACAGACCCAGACAGGATCTTCAAAGGCAGGTCATCGTTGATCACTGGGATCTGACTGAACAGCCTGTTGGGTTGGGGGGCAGAGGAGGAGAGGAAAAGTTGAGTCTAATTTTCTAGTAACTTCTATAGTATAAAGTAGTATAAAGTATAAAGACTGATTTAGTGAGGCTGTCCATGTCACTGTCTAATACTGTCTACAGATCAACCACACCCCTCGCTATCAAAGTGATAAGCATTAAAATTTATGGCCTCAGATTTGACCCACTTATCTTGCCAGACTTAAGTCCAAACACCAAAATGCAAAATGTAATTGTTTCAATTTGTTTGATTCCCTGCACACTTCAACAATAATATGAGTCAAATGTCATGCACAATAATATACAGTACAGTGTAAGCTGTGTTACAAGAAACCACAAGAGAACCAGAACTTTTTTGGCTGCAAAATTATAAATGTCCTACCTGTGTTTGGGCTTGAGTGCATACATGGTGTGGTCATACATGGCGTTGAGTTTTTTCTCCCCAAACCAATTGAGAAAGTTTACCGGCAGCAGCTGGAAAAGGATGTGGACAAAACGAGTGTTGTACTTCATGTCCACTGGGAGGCCGTTGTCAGAGACCTGACGGATGACCCAAGCACCGCGTCGGGTGCTTACGTACACCTAGAGAGGCCAGGGAGAAGAGCAGCCAGGCAGAGAGACAGAGAGAAAAAAGAACATGAATAAATGGATTTTATTGCAGCAGTCACTTCTATGAATGCAGGAAAAGAGTGATCAAACATGACTTCCCAACCTGCTCTGCAACTCTGCTGCTCTCCACAGCAATGTCACCCCCAGAGTTACCGATGCCGATGACCACCACTCTCTTCCCGTACATGTCTTCAGGCCCCTTGTAGTCCCAGCTGTGGAAATATTTCCCTTCAAATTTGTCGATCCCTGCAATACACACAGTTGTTCAATTTCAGCAAACTGATGACTTCATGTACTGGAAATCAGATAGATTCCTTTTTTTTTTTTAAACAGATTGTCTCACTGAGATCAAGACCTCTTTTTTCAGGAGAGACTTGGATACATAAAACATTCACAATCCTCTGGGACAAAACATCACAAAGCAGTCTAGCGTGACCGTGCAGCAGTCATACACCAGACAAACAATGATTAAACATAACAATTACATGTGCAACATTTGACACAGCACTGGAAGGAAACAGTTCGAAGATTATTGGCGTTGAAAGTAGGAGATCTAGTGATCTGTTGCCATAATTAAGACATTTAATACTGAAGTGGGAGCACAGACATTTCAGAAGTTTATAAAACACGAGTGCCATTTTCCTTTCTGTAGAATACCACCTAACTTTCTCATGCAAGCGGTAACTAAGAAATTTATCACGCAATATAAAGCATATTACACTGCATCAAGAGGTTTGAAAATGGAAGACGAAGCATGCTTATATAAAAATCTCCATTGTTAAAAGCAAAAGCAGGCATATCTATGGACTGAATAATGGTCTCCCTGGCTGTGAGAATCAAGACTGTGGTGCATGAAACCAGTGGGTCAAAGAGACAAAATACTTGTTCCTTCCTAGTTTCCTCTCCTCCCTTCTTTCTCATCAGTGAACAAACATTCAGCTTGAACTCTTCTTCTCTTAAGATCTCAGGGGCTGAAAACATGCACTTGGTATGTGCCTCCCCAGTCAAAGTAGCCTCTGTTCGTAGATGTCGTCTTTACCTGGGAAGTCTTTGAGTGGCAGGTGAGGGTAGGTGTAGTGACCAGCGCAGCAGATAACTGCATCGAAGACCTGCCTCTCCTCCTGTCCATCTCTGTTCTCAGTCACCACCTCCCACTGACCAGTGCGAGAATAATCTGGCCTCGGTTTCACACTCTTCACTGCGGTCTGAAATTTAAAAAAAAAAAGCATAAAAGTGACTATTTTTTACATACACCTTATACCAGTTAAATCGCCTCATTTAATTAACCACAGACTCATCTCTGATCTATAGGCAATCTTATTACCTGGAAGCGAATGTGCTGCAGCAGCTTGAAGTGGTCTGCATACATCCGGAAGTAGGTCAGGATTTTGGAGTGGTGCATATAGTTGGGGTAATTGGCAGGAATGGGGAAGTCACTGTAGCACATCATCTCCTTGGAAATGTTGATGGTGAGGGAGCGGTATATACTGGCTCGGTTGGGCTCTGACACTTCCTGAAGAGGGACAGTTTGAAAGGGTAGATGTTAACAAAAACAAAAAAGCAGGACAACAATTGCATTTGTTAGCAGAAAAACAGAATGTTCATAAGGTCAGCAGAAGCACATTTTTAGCTCATGCAACCACATAATTAGTGTAGGGTATACACAAAACAAGTTTTTGTTTCGCTAATGAGGGTCTTGCCTTGAATTTCCACAGCCCACCCATATCATCACTGCTTTCAAAACACGTGGGCACCATCCCCTCGTCCAGGCATGCCTTTATGCTGGCCAGACCGGAGGGGCCGGCCCCGATCACTGCAACCTTGTGCACCATGCTGGTGGGCAGAGAGAAGAGAGTTAAAGTTAACATGAGCCTGCTTGCATTTTCTGGTAGAAAGGGGAAAATATTGCACTGCTGTATAGGTAATGCGATGTTAACTATAATTACAACATGCCAGTCAAAACAATTGTTTCACTAATAACTCTCCTGGAAAATTTGGATCCACTAATATATCAGGGCAATTCTGAATCGTGTGATTTTCAATTCCATTCAGAATTGCCCAGGAGATTGTTCAACAACATGAATAATGTCATGAAAGTTTGTGCATAATAATACTTTTAGCATTTTTAACTGCACTAAATTAAACTTGAAACATTCTGGCAGCAGATGAACAGATTTTCACTACTGTGGAGAAGAAAGAAAACAGAGATGGCAAAATAAAAATCTAAAGTCCCAGCTTGACTTTGTATCAGTACTCAGATATAATTACCATAAAGAACCAAAAAAAAAAAAAAAAAAAAAAAGCTCACTTTAACTTAACAAATTACCTTCAAAATCTGTGATGTACCAGAGAATAAGAGTGGCAGGCTCTTTCTTACCTTGATTGTTGCTCTTCAGCTCTGAAAATGTAGTGGGATGAGTTTCAACAGAGCACCGCCTTTTATACTGAGTCAGTGACAGAAGACCCGCTGTCATTAAAAAAAAAAAAAAATCATTTCCTAAAAAGGAAAGTATCAAGTTTAGCTGTTTACTCAGGTCCAACTTGGACTAAAGTTCAACTATCAATCATGTAGATGAAGGGTAGTCATGGGGTGGCCTGGCCAGATAGAGCGGTCACCTGGTAATCAGAGGGCTCCAGGTTTGATCCCTTGCTCCTCCACAGAGCATGTAGAGGTGTCCTTGAGCAAGACATCGAACCCCCAACTGCTCCTGATGGTAACCTCTGCCACCAGTGTGTGTGGGTAAAGTGCTTTGACTGGTTGGAAAAGTGCTATAGAAATCATTATGATTTTCCTTCTCACCCAAGTCCCTACATATGTGCCAGAGGGATGCTGATGGGGTACCAACAGGTAAACTGCAGCACTAGATACTACAGCTAATTTGGAACCCTGACAAATCCAATAATCCTCTTGAGTTTAGTTTTTTCCTCTTCTCTCTGGCTCTTTCACTTTATTACACCCATCACACCAGTGGTCTGGAGCTTATGGCTCACAAGCCAGTTCTAGCTCTTTGCCAGAAGTCATGTGGCTCTCCACAGGACTTGTGTGTCAAAAAGAACACAAATTAAAATAGCAAAATTCAAAATTACTACGAAGGGTTTCTTTCTCTCTCTCACACACAAACATACTGACCACCTGCAAGGAGTAGGCAAATAGTCTGCTCATCGTTATTTTGTATGTGTACCTATGTAACCTATGTTAAGCACCGCTCTGACACTTTTTAGTGTTTTCTCCTGTTTGTCTGCTCTGTGTTCTGTTGACTTCCTTGTCAGCAGTGTGTAAACTTTCCCAAAAAACTCAACGCATGTCTTGGATTTTTTCACCAATGATCAGAGTGACCACAGCCACAACAGGATAGAAACAAACAGCAACAGACAAACAAGTGAGCAAGACAGTAATCTGAAGTGAGGAAGCGACATAGTGACCCAGCGGTATGAGACGTGGGAGGCGAAGGGAGCAGCAGCGGTCGTGCAAGCAACATAGTGAATGAAGGTTTTGAATCACTGCAACCATCAGTCATAACTGTGCACCAAGAATTTTAGGCCGACAGACCCAGCAGTTTGTGAGATCAGCTGTAGACAGACGCACAGGGCCAAATACATGATCTCCTCCAGGCTGCTGTGTGGCGGAGACAATTATGCCTGTAATGCATGCTGTGTGTTGATAAGAACAGCGAGTGGTCTGTGCTGAGCCTGGCCTTTTACGACCAAAACACATGTGTATGTACCATACAGTTCATACAGATGATAAATATTGGCATGACAGGTTTTCAAACGTGTTCTCTATTTTTTTTTATTAAAAAGTCACAACTACAGTCAAATCATTCAGCAGTAAACCTTCCCAACTCAGGGAATATTAAACAGCAATAATTGTAACCACATTCAACTCCACTGAACATTGAACAGTAGTATCAAATGATTAAATATATATCATATATATACACACATTCTTGTCAAGATACTTCAGTGTAAGTATTATACAGAAAACACACAACAGTGTAATTTATAGTACATGGCTGGCAAAAGAGTGCAGTGCAATGTGATGGAGCTGGCTCTGAGTTTGGATTTAGACTTTACAGTTTGGGCATTCAGTTATTTTTGGAATAAATGTGATGAAAATTGATAAAAGAAACAAAATGCATCTTTCCTTATTGTGGTCATTCTCAACCTCTGAGTAAACAGGAACATGGAATGTGAAAACTGTATTTCTAATACACAAAACATATTAGTGCTCATTGTGATCAACACGTTTTCTTATTTGCAGTGTCTCTAGGCTTCTTACAACAATTAAAAAGTAAAACAGCCTGACAAGTAATAATAAAGATCATCATTTGGTCTCAAAATTTTTCATTGTGTGATTTATGTTTGACATGTGAGGACACAGATAGGAATCAGACTGTTTGTAGTGGTAACTTGTGGTCCACTTGATGGTCGAGGAAACTTAACTTTAAAAGCCCAAGTTTGCAAGTTTGGAAATCACTGGTCAATTATTGCCAAAAGAATGTACAGCATCTATGAAGTCAATAAAACATTCAACAGCTGGTTACCAGAGTACTAGGGGAAAGTCTGCTCGATTATGTCACTTCATATCACACGCTGGTGCCAACTGGCACCAGGCACAAAAAGTTGCTCCCAGTCAGAGACAGAAGTTTAAACAGTTCTCAAAAGGTATTTAATGCTGTACAAACTATCTCTGACAAGTTTTTCCCCCCACAAATTTGTAACCATTTCAAACATGTCTCATCACAGGATGGGAGAAACCATATTTCACATTTCTGACCAATTTCCTCATCAACAGCCAAACAAAATTGGAAGTAAATGCTTAGCTGCAACTGATTGGGAGTTGGCTTCTGAACGTGCTGTGAGAGGAAAGATGTGGAAAATACAAGCAAGCAGAAAATACAATTCATCTGCTTGCTCCTGAAAGAGATACTGAGAGGAAAGAGATACTGTGGAGGAAGGAAAGAGGATGATAAAAAAAAGCAGGGCAAATTAGAAGAGAAAAAAACAGTGAGTCACAGCAGGAAACTAAAGATGACTGGCTGTGAATGGGGATATGCAACAGGGGACCAACGCTGTTTTAAGATTTCATATATTCCTGGGGTCTGCCAAGGTACATGCCATGAGCTTGTCTGAACCTCTACATTGTATGCAATCCTCACAGAAAAAAATACAATAAAGCTCCACAATAAACAATGCAGTGTCTCCTTTGTTGCACTATTTTATATATATTTACAACAGTCCCACTTTCATATTTAAGCAAAAGGAAAAGGAATCAGTATGAAATCAAGACAGGCATATCTCTAAAAAAAAAAAAAAAGCCATCTATTTAAAA
>OMLB01062553.1:0-17742 GCA_900302555.1 Myripristis jacobus | reverse complement strand
CAATACCCTTTGTGCTGGATTGTTCTTGCAGCCAGCAGTAAAGATCAAGCCTCCAATTCCTTTACTGAGGGAAAAATCGCCGTCTGACAGACAGGCTGTGGTTGTGCACAGGTGCACTGACACACACACACACACACACTGATAAGATCGGCCCAGCAGTCTACAGAGTGAGTAGGAGAGTGTGCTGCTCTACTTTCATGCAGCCTAGCACCGGGTGTTTTGTGTCCTGTAACCACTACAATGCATGTTTGCCAAAGATGCAAAACATGGTGTTTCCTAATCTGATAAAATGTCTCCTGGAATGAACAACCTGTATTTTTGGATATGGTGTCGCCGTTGTTTTCCAGCTAGGTCGTCAAGTGAAACATTCAGTTTCACTTGACTTAACCGTCTCCTCCTGAATGCTCTCATCAAAGGGCTCTCTGCTGTTTAAGGTGAATAAAATGTGAGTTTAATTTACGGCGCTTTGATGACACATTGTTTGTCATAATGGTGTGAAAGTCTTAAACAGGAAAGCTTATTAATGCATGCGACTAGTCATGCAGCACTGAAACCAATGATGTATACTCTTAGAATACTTTGAAAAAAAAAAAGCTTCTTGAGTAAAATGTAGCTGCGAAGATGTTTCTTTCAGCTATCTCCTCACCAGATCAGCGATTTCCTCAAGGCAGTGGGGAAGCGTGCATCTAGACCAAACCCAAACAGCGACCACCACGTATGTTATGCAAATGCACACCCACAGGAACAGGAATTCAGAAGAAAGTGAGAGCGCTCTACCATTTTTTTGCTTTTCGCTTTGATCTTGCGTTACGGCTTGTCTTCTTCACTTCAGTCTCATCACCTGTGTAAGAATCCCATCCAAATCAGAGTGTTTGTTTGAACAAAGTTCTGAAAAGCTCTGGCCGCGGTCTATTAGCGTGTAAAAGTGAGAATATGACTCAGTCGTGCATGGTGCATGGCGCTTCAGCTGAGGAAAAATCTCAGGCCACGCTATGTCTCCCCGACGGAGGAGACTTCAAAGATGGAGACCTACACTATTTAAACGAGAAGGCATTTTTAAGAGTCCACAAATGTGTCACAAGAAGTATTTCCTGTTTGGATATTGCATTCAGCCACATTACAGTGTGGAAAGTTGCGGATGCTTCATACTGGTACTACATGTGCGTTTTTATTACTCATAACTCCCACCTCATATCCCAGTTACATTGACTTGAAATCATCGTGTGTAGGAGATTTTTTTTTCTCTATGCATCTATGATGCGACCGTGGGCTCAAGAAAAAAAACACTTGCAACGTAAATGTAACCCATGTAACCTTTCAAAGAGGAAATATTTCCAAATGGGGATACTTTATATTTTATTTTACCATTCTGACGTGTTGGTCGGGCCTCGTCTAGACTGAGTCATATTCTTCATTAGGCAATTATTCTCTATAGATGAACTATTCTTATTATTCTTATAGATAAACTGCTTTTAAGAAATCATTTAATGAAATCATTTAGAAGAAGAGCCATCTTTTTCTTTAGATTAATGACTTGAGAATTTAACAAATTCTATATATAATACATATTCGCATTGATTCATGTTTTCTAACTCGGGAAGGATTTTTTACAGTACAGGAGATGTTGAGGACAGACAAAGGCATTTGGAAAGCAAAATTTAACCGGATAACTCTAAAATAACTAATAAAATAACTATAATAAATAACTCACGCTCACTGCAATGGTTGCCCTCCAGAACTTACAGAATCTGGAACGTTTACCAGCGATAAATAGGAGTTCAGTGTCCACAGCCAATAGCACTTTTTGTTATTTGGTTTTTTAAACTTGAAAGTGTTCCTTCCAAGTTGCTCTTGGCCAATATGCAAACTGGTGGCGCGAAATGACAGGAAGAGCTAACTGTTACAATTTTGAGGACTTCAACACCCAGAAATCATGCCAAATGACTTCAGTGAGCTGCCAGAGCCCCAGCCGGTCTGTAGAGGAACCTAAAGTGAGAGCGAGGAAAAAGAGGTGAGAGCAGCTTTCTCTGGATTTCACTCTTCAAGCCCAGCTCCAGTGTAAGGCCAGGGTTTGCCCAGTTCCTGCATTCCCATGAAGCCAGCACTGGAGATCCTTTTTCACCATATTACTATTTCTCACTCAGCTCAGTTGTTTTTCAAAGTAAATACACTGAAATAAGAATTTTGAGGCACCAATTAGCCATAACTGCATCTTAACTTACATTTAATTTGACAAACCCTAACCCTAACCCTAACCCTAACCCTAACAGGAGCATCTTGCTTTGGTTTGTCTGCTGACCTGAACTGTGATTCACTGACGGTGAGTCCTAAATATAAATGCAGAGATCCTTAGTTATTCACAGCAAGTTTGTTTTGGAGCTGGATAGAAAATCATATTCAGAAGCCTTCAGAAGTTAGTCTGCAGTGGTGGAAAACTGTGAGGAGAAACAGGAAATGAGCAAAAAGTGCAGTAACACTGGAATAAATTGGGCCAGTCAGGGTGAATCTATGGTGGAGAAGACACTTAATGGTTTAGCACCAGTACAGCACCTTATCGTAAACACAGAGGTTGTTCAAAGTGCTTTACAGGAAAAACATAAGGGAAAAGAAAATGTAAAAAATGTAAAAATGAAAGTATCAAATAAGATAAACAAAAGTACAGACAATTTAATCCTATAAGGCAGCAGGAATTGTGCATAATATAGTGCAGCATCAGTGCACTGACCTTTACCTGGTGCTGTTATCTGGGTATTTAGATCATATCCAAGTGAGACTGATGCCCTAAACAGGCCACACTCCAGGGCTGATGGCTCACCATCGGAGAGAGTGTAATAATAAATGTAGCTTACACTTAAAGGCGATGGGGACATATGAGTCATAGTTATAAGTGGAAGCAGTAAGTGTGTGTACAGTGTACAGAGTGTGGGCAGTGTGTTTATTCTGACATTTCCCCTGACCTGTATAACAGTGGTACACCTGTTGGCAGTTAAAAATTCACTTTCAGGCTGTGACACAACAGTCACTGTTTTCACAGCTACAACCGACTGCGTATCCAACAGCATGCCCTGCATGGCCAGCACTTAGCCTGCAAGTCCCATATTTTATTTGTATAGAAACACTAAAACCTACTGTTTGAGTGAGGGGACTTAGTGTCAGTGAGAGCATGTTACACCTAGGGGGCGCTACAGCTCGGGTGCAAGTGCTCAATATGTCAATATGTAAGATGATATTTGACTGAGGGATGATTTTCATCACTGACTGACAGACTGAGGAACAAGTGCTCGTGCGAATTTCACAAGAAAAGAATAAAACAGCAGGCGCCCTCCGCTCACTTGTGCAGTCTGTTACTCAGACTTCCTTTTCACGTTTGATTTATCACCTTATCTTTGTCACCTTTTTTTCACTCAATCTGTAAATGAACTACAAATGAAATTTAAAAAAAAAGCACAGGGTGGGGCTTTCACTGTACTTTAAAACATAAATAAAATAATAAGCTGTTTTAAACCATCTCCCACAGTCGTCCCCACACTGGAAAATAGAGATATTACTCTTTGAGGGCTTTTGTAGTTGTCTAATTTTTACTGCGCAGATCAGTGGAGACATTAGACAGGAAAAGAAAAAAATCAGTTATCACACCTATTTTCGTCACAGTAAGTGTAGTTATTTCTTTGAAATGTCACAAGTGGAGCTGGAGCGCACAGCGAAGATGGTCCTGTCTTTTTAAAACAATGTCTTTCTAGCCAGCATCTTTCAGTTTTACATGACTCGAGGCAGCGGGCTGTTTGTTTTCAGGATGTCATGGTTTCACCTCTTCACAGTGGTCGCTGATAATATTGCTGATCTAGAAATGTATGTTTGTTCTACTGTAGCTGTGGATGAGAGCATCAGGTAAATGCCTAAACTGTACATACATGCTTTATTTATTATTAGGAATTTGAATTTGAAGTATACTGCCAGGATTTCCTTTCCACGCTGACAGAACAGAATACTTTGCATAAAACCCAGACAAAACTCCAAAGTACATCCACTTTGAAACTGCTCGGCAGCAAAACCACATTTCCAAACTGTAAGAGGCTGAGTACTGTTTGAGTAATGTCTTTTTAACCAGACAACGTGAAATAATTCTGTTCAAATATAACTTGTGGTTATGTAAATGAGTTCATGCAACTTTATTTCCACTGCTGCTTCAACATACTATTCTGTTTTAATATTGCCAATTTAATCAAGCGCAATCTTCCTTGAACCCCCTTGCTTTTTTAAAGGAATTGTTGGAGTAAAAATTCCCTCAAAACCTTTTGAAGCTTTTGAAATGTCTCTAAAACCTGTTAAAAAAGGAGCTTCCATATTCAGTGTGTGTACGGCCAGCAGGTACCTGTCACATGGCCTGCTGGCACTAAATTAAATTAAGACTGATTGCCATGTTATACGGTGAAAGGTGAAACACTCTCCGTTTGATCAAGTTTGTTTGTATTAGTCAGGTAGATGCTAAACATCATCACCCATCTCTCAAATATGACCAAAAATGATGTTTTCTACGAGAAACGACTTCCTCAGAGAGTGTGACCTCATCTACTCAAGAATTTTGGCTATTTACCCCAGAGGGCTTTGTGCCCCTGCCTTCACGCCTCATGTTTTTCATGATAAGCCGCTGAATTGAAAGTGACGGGACAGGCACAGCGTACGATATGGACTGAGAAGTCAAATGTTCAGTCTCAAAACGCACGCCACACTGTGCTCTCAGCAAACACCTTGTTCTGTCAAAGCCTTCTTCATCCCATTGTTGTAGCAAATCACTGAATGATGATCAGCGCTGCATTTTGGATGCAAGATAGTAAAATTTCTCCTTACCTGACAACCCTCTGCAGAGTCTATCTCGCTTTCTTCGCTCTTCCTGTTGTTAGACAGCTACAGGGAGACTCTTCACAATGATGAGGAGGGGGGATTTTTCCACAGGAAATCTACTTTGAGGCAGAACAACTGAAAGAGTAAGAAAAAATAATGACAAGACGGCTTGATTGTGTGCTATTTAGTCTTCAATGACAACAAACCAACAAACAAAAAAAGCACTTGTGTTCTCCCAACCATATAATCTACATTATTGGAAAAGCACATTTACAGTTTATAGTTCTATAAATAGCTGCTTTACATATGTTTTTTTTTTTTAATCTAAAATAAGTAGATGTCTTTATCTTAGTATAATTAGAAAACTGCTGGTGGTCCTTAATGTTGTGTTCCCCATCAGAAGGAGGCCATCTGCCTGGTACTCACCTGAAGATGCAACTGCTTGTATGAGAGGAAGTGGAGGCGAATGTTCAACCTGCTCGATATCCAGTCACTATTTATGCCTGGACAGACAAAGGTTAAGCCCATGACGAAGGAAAAAAAAAAAAGTTGCAGCAACGAGGCTGCAGCGAAAACAAAAACTTGCAGATGATATGGCGGGCCGAACGGCGTTTTTGTTTCGAAATAACTTGTTTTTGAACAGAGCGGGGAGCCGGGACACTCTTTTTGCATGCAGAAGGCATTAGAAATACTTTTATTTTGGCAACAGCTCAAGAAAAAAAACATATTTTTCTCAACTTTTGCACACAAAAGATGAGCATCAGGACCTCCTTTTCCCAATTATTCTCATCACTCCAGTGAGAATATTTTTCTGGTAACAAGTTTGATGAAGCTTTAACAAAGACACACTAACCCCTTTAAAGCAAACTTTTTTTTTTTAGTTTAATAGATGTCTATTAGTAATCATAGGAAGTACCTATTCATCCAAAATTGGAGAGTTAATATTAATATGAATTTAATTTGTTAGTTTATCTAGTCAGCTTCAACATCAGAAAGGAATAGTTTGAAGAGCAGATAAAATAATACATGCAATAAAATGACTATGTTCTCTGCTGGATGCTAAATATTAAGGTTGTATTTTTGTGATAAATTAATGAGCATCTACTGACGGGAATCATTTAGGCCAGAGCTTCATGTCATTTATCATTTCGCTTACTTTTTGTTTTTTTCAAGTTTTTTTCAAGTTTTCAAACTTAGCAGAATTCTGTTTGGCATGCATCTACGAACAGGCAGCGCAAAAACAAAAGAAAAATGATGCATATTTTCTCACTTCAGAGTGAGTTCCCATTCAGTTTCCATAAAGTCTACAGGCTGCACTGTAACGACGGTAAAATTAGCAATGACAACAGTGGTTTTGCTAATACGCAAAAGTCAAAAATCCACTATGCGTTTCCTCGCAGACTTCCTCTCCGCTTGTTAATTTCCTTTAACCCTTTGTGTATTAATCTTGTTGAGTGGTTTGACTATATGCTGACAGACACACTCGGTGAAGAATGTGTGTTTAATTCTATGTTTAATATTGAGGTTGTGTTTTGCAGAGGTCTTGTGCTGGACTATATTATGTTAGGAAGTGTTTCTATTTTTTTGTCCCTCCTATCTATATTCATGAGGGGGACAGAATAGTGGAAACAGCTCTCAATAAAATGCAGTCCAGTACAGCAGCAGCACAAACTATGAGCTCAATGCCAAACATAGAAGTGAATGAACACCTCTGTTACTGTGACAAAAAGAAAACCTGAGCATTATAGGCATCAGAAAAGTCAACTTGATGGCACAACAGTTGGATTGGATTGGATTAGATTGTGCAGGTGGACCTGATAAAGGGGCCACTGAGTGTATTTCCTATGTATTTTTCTGATTAGTTACCAGTGTCCTGGTTGCCTTTAGTTTCTTTTAGTTGACATGTGTCTGTCACTGTGTGATCAGTACTGTTGTACCACTACTTTGTCAAGATCTCTCTGCACAAGTGGCATTTGGGAACTGAGAAACTGGATGACATGTAGTTGCTGTCAGGCGAAAAACGCGGGAATCCAGTTCAGGTGATTTTCCTGTTATTGAAGAATCCCATACTTGTCCATGGGTTGAGAGAGTTGTATGAGACCCTTTGAAAATCCTGCTGAATTAATGAAAAACTGAAAGGTAGTCTAGTTGAAACCAAAGCTAATATTCTTAGTTCATGAGAAAAAAGGCACTGTGGAGATAAAATTCCAATTTGAAGGCATTTGTTTCTGAACTTATTTGTTTTAATAAATTGTTCAGTGTTAATTATGCTGGTGTACATGTGCAATTACTGTGTCATTTTTTCAAGTTTGGCCAAATGACTGGTGAAATTAAGGTGTGATGCAAAGTGTTGCCGCTCAGGAATAACGAATTTCTGCGTAAGCCAGTTTCTCCCTTTGTGAGTCACAATTCAATCGTGTTTTCGTGTGAATATCGCTCAGGTGAGAAAACCAAACCTGGTAAATTGGCGGTCCCATCTACTTTCTGATCACACAACATGTGTGAATACATGCAGAAGAGCAGTAACCTTCCTTCGGATTACGCTTTGATGCTTACTGATGAGTCTTGGGAAGACTTGTAACACATGTAACTGATGATATCCTTTCAGTGTTTGTGATTCATTCTGAAAATAATATTTTGTGATGATTCACATCTTCCAAAAGAGAAATGTGTGTGATGTGTGTGCTTACTAAGCTTAATAAGCACAGAGTGTGGGTTGATTTTGACAAATTGGCGGCGGCAAAAATTCAATCAGCGGCAAAAAATAGATATAAATATATATACATGCATTGCAAACCCTGGCCATTTGAAATGAAGATATCTAGCCTTATTTAGCATTCAGTTCTGAATGATCACATCTGCTACCAGGTACACATGTACTTCCATCTGTGTGCTGTTCTGAATTCATGAGTGACAAAATTATATACATTTAGTACCAGCAATAATACCAGCAGTCATAAACTAGTAATAAAGATTATCTTGCAGTGGGAACATGTGATTTGCAAATGAAGGATTCTGATTGTGAATCTAATTCTTTGGATGTACAAATGGGTCCTATTCTCAAAATATTATTTTGTGAGATAGCCAATAAGTTCAATAATACTCCAGTTTTCAGAGGATTTTGACTTGTTTCCCAAATAAATAAAGAGCCATTTGCACTCAAACCTCACTCAAACAATGACTCCTCACCGAGGAGTCATTGTTTATTCTTTAAACAATGACTCCTCGGTGGCAAAATGAGATGAATGCATCATTACTGAGTGTACACTGTACCTCTCTTTTACCTCCGGTGATTGTCATGATGACAGTGGTGCATAAATGGGAGGAAATATTAACATAAGGTAGCGGGGGAAGCCCAGCAACATATGACATTCTAACCAGGTATAAACAGCTTGTGCTGAGGTTATTTTTCATGTTGTCAAAGGTCATCTACCTAACAGATGCCATAAAGGCTGAGCGGAAGCCGAGTCCTTTCGAATCTCGATTTCCTTTAGAAAACTTTGTCATTATTAACCTTATTAGGTAACCTCTGTTTTCAGGGCTTCATTAGATGGTCGCCGCTTTTTTGTCAGTTCACCTTTATGCTTTTTTTCCCCTCCACATGCAAGAAGTTGTTTTGCAAATGTCACGACTGAATCTGGTAACCCCTAACTTTACAGTTTTTTTTTTTTCCCAGCGTACTAAACCTGTGTGTTCACCTCTGGAAAGGTTAGCAAGCACACAGTAACATTTGGTAAGCAGTACATGAACACTTCATTACTGAACAATAAAAATAAGCACAGACAGAGGATGGCTGTTGAAATAGAGGTAGATTCAGCCTTTCTTCTCTGTAATTACCTCCAAAAACCCAATTAAGTGGCAATCTAATGACAGGTTTTGGTGGTACATTCAGATCCCCTCATAAAAATAAAAATCCAGTCTCAGATTAATTTATTCCTATATTCCCCAGTTGGCTCCACACTGGTCTGTACACCTGGACGGTCTGTTTGTGTCCATCCTCTGTACGTCAGCACATGTGCATGTTCTAGTAATGATCCCAAAACACATCCATGCACATGCATCTGTATATTTTTCTCAATGTAGTTCCTCCAACTGGTGTTTGTGATAAAGTTTTTAAATTTACAGTCTATGTGTATATGTCTAAATTGAATGAATTTGATAATGCCAATCATGTCTTACACCAGAACACTCCCTGTACAGTATAGTTTTGCATAGGATGTATCTACTCTAATGTAAATTCACATATTTGTTTTCTTATTTGTTATATTGCTTATACTTGCAACTGGATACTTTGGTATTTTTCACTTATTTTATATTGTATATATTTTATACTCTTGGTTTGTGTGCACATGATACATATTTAATGTTTTCCTTTCATTTTGTTCTTGTTGTTCCACTGCTGTTACCGTCCACACCCGAGTGACGCTGTAATTCATATTGCTTTCATTTTTTCTTTTTTTCCAGTTCATTTGTATTGCATTCTAGTGTTTAAGTTGCCAGTGACACTGTGTTTAAATGTGTGACATTTGCTCTATTCTTACTTAAACTCTTTTTCTTTGCTTTGTTGTATTGCTTTTTTTCTGCTGCTGCCCCGGGATCAATAAAGTGGTTTTCTTCTTGATTTTATTTTTATCCTTGTCTGTTTGTTTGATTGTTACTATTTGAACCCTTCTATTATGTTTGGGGTCAGTTTGATCCCATTCAGTGTTTAATGTCTCTAAATACATGACTAACATCTTTTTTCATATTTAATGACTTTTCCTAATTTAATGGGGACAAGTGGGTAAACAGGAAATTAACATGACGATATGTTTTCAAAGGCCTGTGCACACTTCTATGTCTATTGACGCCAGGCTTTTTTTTAGCTGTATAAAACATATAAGAAATATCATCATTTTACACAGCTTTGTGTTTGTTGTTTTGGATGACACTGGGGAACTATAACATGACATTTAGAATCTTCAAAAAAAATTCCCTCTGCTTCAGGGCCCAAAGCTCACATAACCTCACCTGTAGCAGTGCGAGAACCAGTCCAGTTAATGTGACATTTGGGATGGAAAATATGATTCCCACGAAAAATGTGTTGTATAAGGTGGGCAGAGCAGAGAAGGTTACCTTTTATGTAAAGGGATGTTTAGGTTGCCAGCAAGACACATAAAATACCTGACACATGAACTTGGGTAACAGTTTTTATTACAGTAATTTTCTGGAGGTTTGAATTACAGGGGTCAAATTGATCCCAACTGATAAAAAATGTTAGTAAAATTGAAGGCAATTGAAGGCAAATACTGTAACACTGTTTTATTGTTCACATCATATCATTATTTAATGTGTGGTGGCTCTCAGTTTTGTATCATCTGCTTTGCATCAAGCCAAACCTTCCACCCTGTGACAACTGATTAATTTTTAAAAGTTCAGTGCATAGGTCTCACAGTATGTATGTGAAGAAAAACGCTGCATTGACATGGTTAATGTAATATGCTTTCTCGTCAGGCCAGGCTTATTCATGCTTTCACCGGGCCGCTCCCATGTTTTGTGTGCTTCATCTCTCAGTGAGTAATGTCGTGCTCACCACTGGGAAGTGAAAATATGAATTCCCACAGACAGATGAAGAATGTGTAATACTTGTTTGTCATAATGTTAGTAAAGGGACTATACCCACTTTTATGCAGTCTCATCAGAATATATTAAACACATATGGTCCAAAAGCCATTTGTAAACCAGTTTCAACCATGATACACAATTCAGTTTCACAATGATGCTGGGGAGCTGCGGGAGTTTGAAGGCCTTACTGAACTTCTACCAACAGAGGGCAGCCCTGAGCCTTCAAACACCACAGCACCACGGCAACATAATAGTGTACGTACAAATAACGCCACCTTAATTATGTTTCACCTCATTTTGTGTCCAGTAATCTAAAGCCTGTCAGACATTTTTTTGCTTCTGGTCTTTGATCTGTTTCAGGCTAGACATTTCAGCAGCAAAGCCCAGAGGCTTTTGGATTTTGGGGTCTAAAAGAGGACTGTGAGACTGTCAAATGAAGGGGCTGAATTTAGTCATGACTGTTATTGCCTTGTGTGATTTTAAAAATCTGACAACACCAGTTTGTGTAGAGTGTGGGTCCTGACATGACAGCTGAGAAATAACAGTTTCTCAAAATAGCTGACTGATTGGTGGTTCTAATGTTAAGAGTTGTAGAGTCCATAGGCCTATATGTGAGTCACATAAACACAAGGAAAACACATACAAGTGGTTGTGCAACAATTGCATTTTTTTCTACAAATTTCTAATGCACATATTTTTATATTGTTTATTTTCCCTCTCTATTTCTTATAATTTTACTTATGCTTATATCAGTTTTTCACTCAAGAATTTAGGCAACTTCAGCTGACCCAGTTTCCCCTCTGGGTGCGACAAAGTATTTCTGATTCTGATTTATTTTTCATATAGTCTTCATTGTGTTCCAGACAAAAGGAAATGTCTTCTCTTAGTTTCGATTATTTGGGTCCAAATTCCTGGAAAATTGCAGTTTTGTCTCTGGTCAGCGTTTTGCAGTGTCTAGTAAACCATCTGTTCTGCCAGCTTCCAGCGGACCAGACAGCTGTTGAGGCATGACGCTTTACCACACAGAAAAGATTGGGGCTAATGAAATGACTGGGCATGGAGAGGGAAGTGATCCAGACCACACTGAGAAGGTTTCCATGTCGTTGCCATTGCCACATGTTTCTGTGACCTCTGAAAGCTCCGGCCCAGCGGGCGCCAGACACAGATCTGAGCACCCTGCGTGACTTCCATCAGGCTACACAGACCACCGCTGCAGCTGCCTTGTTCAAATTAAGATGCCAGCATAAGCTTCATCCTCATCATCATCACAACAATACTGATATTCCACATGTCTGACGGTTTACACATTGCTATTATTTCTATTTTGAATTAAAATGAATTATACCATGACAGGGAAAAGTCATATCATGGACAAGACTTAAGTAACAATGTGGTTTAAGTGGCAATAGATAAGTTTTTTACTGTCCCATACCACAAACTGACCATGATATGTCTGCAGGGTTATTAATCAATACAAATAATTCAATAACTAATCAGGTGGTGAGATTTCTGGCTTTAAATAGTCACTTTCTGGCCTCTAGTGAGGTTTGGCACAAAATCTGACCTGTGCTCTGACAACAGACACAGGACAGGACAGGACAGCTGTGACCTGTGCCGTGCCTTGTTCTCAAACCCAAAAGATGAAAGACACAGCAGTATCATTACTGTAGCAGGTTACATGGTGAAATATTACCTCTTCACTTGATGTCTGTGGGAAGTCTGCTCTAATCAGCCAGGCTAGTCCCCTCCATCTGGAAACGTGATTGCAAAATGTATGTCCATCAGGGCCACCATAAGCTGTATCAGACAAGCTGTTGTTGTTGCACTTCCACGGTCGCCAACAGAGGGCGATAAAAGTCATGGATTTTCCTAAAACCCCCACAAGCAGCAATCTGGACAAGACTTTTAGTGCTGAAGCAGATAATGTGACTTGTGATGCATCACACTCGCAACGTGAGTGGCTCATTTGCCAAATGGCAGAGTGGGAGGGAAAAAAAAACATGAGAATGAAAGCACTGTCTCACGTAAAATAATGCGTGACAAATAATTCCTTTCAATATCAAATCACAAGATGAGGAAACAGCAGTGACCTGGAGAAGGAGAAAAGAACAAAAAAAAAAGGGAAATGAAAATGTTTAAAGTGCACAAGAGGCCACTTTTGTCTGTTCCTATCATAAATGGATCATCATTGTATTTAGACCACATAAAATGAACCATGTGGTCAAATATAGACAATAAATAATATGTGATGGAGTAAAATCTCTGGAAAACGTGGTGAGGGCAAGATAGTAAATATGATTAGTGACAGCTGATTTCATCACATTACAGGTGTAATGATTGTATCTAAATGGAAGTAGATACATGTGACGATTTATTATATTAGGGTAAAGTTGTATAGGGCAGAATGTGCACATTAACATGTCATAAGTCAAGAGTTTCTGTGTGAAATAATGTCAAAATGGAAAATTTTATCCCACTTTCCCTATTACTGCTATTAGGCTGCCTTCACGGGGATATGGTGGCTAATGCTTTGTTTTATTATTATAATTTTGAATTCAGACCGGGTTATAATCCCAGTTATAGTCGGCAGGAATCACAGGACTCCCCCAGTAACACCAGGGAGCCCAGTCCCGCTGTCCAGTCTCCGGCGGTGGGACGCAGCGCTTCCCGGAATATCCCGAATGGTGTCTGTCCATTCCGGAAACAGCCGAGCTTCCACCTGCCAGCAACACCATCACCATCGGAGCAGGCATCTCATCTGGGATATTCCCTACATGTTATTGCCATATATATTATTTCTTTGGGGGAAAAATGACTGAGCGCTGACGTGCTGCGGGACATGATGCGGACTGGCCTCGGTGTCATCCAGCAGGCTCAACCCGAGCGGGGTTTTCTCGCCCAAATATCCCACTGTTTTCCCCCCCTTTCCTCCGACAGTGTCCTGCAACCAGAAGCCGCCTGCTCTTGGACATGCGAAAGGATTTCATGAACAAAGATGAGCTTTTCCTCGGCTTGACCGGAGTAATGCGAAGGGAAGTGTGGCGGATCGACAAGCTCAGATCAGGAGATTCTGGTGATGTCTGTCAGATCACCGTGATTTCCTAACAAAAATAATAATAATAACAATAATAATAATAATAATAATAAAAAAGATGAATTTGCGAATCGTGCCGTAGGATACAATGCATTCGGTGCCATCAAGAGGGGAAATAAGTGCCGAGACACGCCAAGAAATCGCCTGAATTGGAATGAGCCCATGTTCTCCGCTGTCACTGGAGCTGGGATTTATTGGCGAGCAGTGTAGGAGCTTCTGTGTAAAACCCGGAGACATGACATGCACAAGAAAAAAGAGGAAACGCTGCTTTGGCTTCTTTCAACTCTTTGTTTTTTAGGAGTCTGCAACAGGCTTAGGAAAATATCTCGTCCTGCAGATTTTTTAACGATTCCCACTGTCGCCAATCCCTTATGTGCTCTGTGTTTTTTCCCCCCCCATTTATTTACTTATTGTGTTGTTCTCCAGCTGTAGGGATATTCATTTTATTTTACATGTGCACTGTCCCCGTCCCCTGTGGTTCCTTTTCCCCGACGGGCAGTGCTTTTAATCCCCCGTTCAAATCAGCCCACTGTTGAAAAAGCCAGGTGAATGGCTGTAGCCTATATTTAATGTGGACTGCAACAGACGGCCTAGCAGTCTCCAGCCTTTGTCTGGAGGACAAGCAGCCAACTGCAGGTAAGCAGCAGAACATGACAACCATTTTGTATTGCCTACAGGTCCTGGACCGCAAAATGTCACGCTGTCTTCTCATTTCCTGTACGCTATTTGTTTTAATGTGAAAGCTCTTGCTGAGGTTTTCCTCTGCTGTTGTCTTTCTAGCAGTCTCCTACCGCATACCACAGCAGGCCCGGGCTGGCAGTTTGCGCGCACATCGCAGCCTTATTTAGGCTCTATAGGGTATAGAGAGAGCTGACATTATACAGAATGAAGGCAAAATCTTCATGTTTGCTGCATCCATCACTGGGGTGAATGTCATTGGAGAGGAAGTCGGATCCAGCTGATGCATTCGTTCCCCAGGCCCGCCAGCAGGCTGTGTAGATATGGCTGATTATTATGAGGCTGTATTGTATTGGTGGCATTAGTGGAGTTTGGGCTATAGCTGCAGGGCCTCGCTTAGCACCGGGACAGCTGCTGTGCACAATGTCGGAGTCAACTGAGTTTACATGATTTGCTTTAATGTGCCTCCTAGAGAGCATAGCGCCACCCCCCGGGGAGGATTTCTCTGCTGTCTGCTTCTCAGCCCATCACTCCCACCACAGCACTTAAATGTCGGCATTGCACCACTGGTGGCTTTCCAGCCCCGGTGAAACCTGTAGGCTGCATGTGGGGAGGACAGGACAGGCCGGGCCGGATGCTGGGCTCTGCTGTCAGCGAGGGGACTCAGTCTACATTTCATCCTGTTGGGTTGGTCGCCTCCTCCCACCGACACCAAGCCAGCGGTATAGGACTGCTGTTGCTACCCAGTTCCTGACAGTGACTCTGCCCTCCACCACCAACCAACTTCCAGCTCTCCAAGCCCCTCCTTCAGGATCCACAGCCCTCTCACACTTCCCGACAGCTCTCAGCCTGTGGAAACGTCCACTATTACTACACCACAACTGTAAGACACCCTGTCTCCAATCACTGTGAATGTAGGCCTTTGTCACCCCTGCCTCTGTTCCTCTGGCAGGTCTGGGTGTCTTATTTTGGAACTGGGTTATAAACAAATGATTTTATTCTCGCTCAAGGGTGAGACAGTTTAAACCGTGCCCCCCCCCCTTGAGTTGGACGTGAAGTATTTCACACTCTGGCCATGAATAATAATCTCGTAGATATTTTGACGAATGATTTCATGACTTCTAATGAATATGTCGGAGAGGGCAGCACATTGTGAACATAAACGTCAAAATGGGTGAGAAATTTTGTGCATGACAATTGACAAATTTTGAAACACACCGTGTCATCTTGGAGGCCCCATATATCTGACTGTAGTAGTCATTAGCATAATTACTGTATGACTGGTTGAGAATAAATGTTCCAGAAATGTCTGCTATAATGAAGGCAGACATACCTATTTAGAAACTAGTACAGTTGCCCTGCCAACATCAAAGCCGGGCTTCTAGGGTGTGTGCAGGTTTCATCGCGTGAAGATGTAAGACTTTTCAAGACCTTTTTAATGCAAGTTAGAATGAAAAACGAGTCCAGTGTGAATATGATTTAATGTGTAGAGAGCCTACACGTTCGCTCCACCCTGCAGGTGCGGGCAGTAAATCCCCCAAGGGAAACTCCTATAAGCAATCATGTTGTCTTATGGTTTCTCTAGTTCTGTTTCTCTAGTGTACGCATGCAGATCACTTCTCCTGCATCTATGAGGGCGTAAACATATTAAGACAATTCACAAACAATCTTGTTTTCCAAAACACTGAAGGGCGTAAGAATGTGGATTTATTGTTTCTGCCAGAAAATTACACATCCTATGCAGCAGCATCTCAGTCCAATGAAATCAATTATTGTTCAGTCTCAGAAGCCACATCAAATGAAAGATGACATAGTTTCAAGTCTGTTTTGTAGCATAAAGGACCTTGGTTCCCACAGAGCTGACTGGATGGTAGCCTCCTCCTCTAGGTGGCTGTGAGTGAGCTGCACATGTGCATGGTAGCCGACTTTTCCATGTTGAAAAATAACCACAAACCCGATTAGCTCTATATTACTATATTAATTGTGTTGAGAAGATCATATCAACCTACATTAAGCTAAAACAGATTGTTGTCTTGTCCATGGTAGTCTGGGTAAATTTTAAAATGCATTGTTTTTTCCAAGTTGTAGCCTTCATCCACACAAAACTGGCCTTTCTGAAAAAGCTGGCTTGACGTTTTCAGGTGGATGGGGAAAACGAAGCTTTCTAAAAATGCTGACGCAAGATCGTCATGTGATCTAGCAAATGCATCTGTGTTGCCTTGAGTGGAAGTTATGAAGATTGGAAGTTGCATCGGCCCATGCATGTGCAGTGGGGGCAAGTTGGTGTGGACAATGGACTTTTGGAAATAGTGTGAAAATGCTAGTGCAGTTTAGTGTGGATGGAAGGACGAAACAGCGCTTTATAATTTACCCATCTTACTGTGGACATAACATGGCCATGATCTCTACACAATGTTAACACTTAATGTCTCTGCTAATCTTTTCCCAAAGCAAGCAGTCACATTTTAGAGCTCCACCAGACACATCTGGATTTTGGACCTCTTTCCCATCCCGTCTTGTTCGTTTGCTTCAGCTCGGTCAGGCTGGATGGAGAGAACAGCTATGTTGAAGTCAATCCACAGATTGTCAGTGGGATTCGAGTCAGGACTCTGGCTGAGTCACTCAGTGGGCCTCATTCATGAGACAAATGTACAATCAGACTCAGTCTTAAAGTGTAGTTTGAAATGTTAACACAAGCTTGTCGGCATTCATCATTTTTGTGCTTTGATGCAAAATCTAAGTTATGCAATTTTGGAATCATGTGGGAATACAGATCTGCTCAAGGTACCTACTTGAAAACATTTATTCTTTATGCATTGTAAGATTTCACAGCCCAAACTGAATCAGTTCATTTGTAAGTCCAAACAGGCTGCTGATAGTAACCATGTTAACAAAGACATACAGACAAATTCATAGACATATTAGACTATTCAATTCAGTTGAAAGCCATGTTTAGCTGACTGATCAAAATGTTTAATTATAATATTAATGCATAGCAACCAAATCAAACTATGGTGCATGTTTGTTTGTTTGTTTCCCTGAGGTTGACTGTTTTAGGGGGCTGGAGGGGCCACACCGGGGTGGTGACGGCGGTGAGGGGTGCAGAGCTTCAACCATCCGCAAAACTATTGTCAGATTCAGGTTGGGTGTGTTTAAAAAATGCAGATATTTTGGCCTGAATTTCAGATGTCTGGGGTCAGCGTTCATCTTTGGTTTTAGGCAGATCACATTATAAATTACTGTTGTTGGGAAGCTTTTATTGCACCTATTAATGTGTGTGTGTGTGTATGTGTGTGTGGAGGGGCTAAGCCCCGTCCCCGGTGAAACATGGAAAGCAGAAGAGGAGAGAAACTAGCATGACCATAAATGACAGCAAAATACAGTAGAGACTCTTAGGCTGAGCTGAAATGAAATCAGCAAATATAATTTCTTGCATGTCTTGTTGGACTGTGCCATGAATAGAGAGCAGTGGCTCATGAAGCACTTTAGACAACCAAGCATCATTCCCCTGCATCTCTGTCACA